>JAQFZU010000016.1:0-125799 GCA_034696185.1 Henia vesuviana
TGAATTATAAAAACCTAAACATTTATCTGGAATTGTACAGATATAATATTCAATATTTGTGTAAACTAAATTAGTCTTATTATGTATATTAAATTTTTTAAATACCACATTATTAAGTGATAAAATTTCTTTGGAATCTATTAACCAGTTACACAGTAAACATAATTTCTTGTTAGATTTATAAGAAGATGGCGTTTATACAGCAGCAAATGTTGCAGAGAATGTTTTTTCTTTTAATGACTTGTGGCCTATTGCAAGTGTAAGCATGCTTGAAGCATGGCAAACATAGTCAAGCAAGTAGTCATGCCTAGTCAAGCTAGCAGGCCATGTAGCAGGCACAATATGCCAGACTTAACTAACAAATAATAAATGCTATAAAATATGAAATTAGATAATAAGACCTCCCGTAAGACCTATTGAATTAGAAAACAAACTTTCTAAAAAAAATTTTAAAAATGATTAAAACTGGATTTTAGAGAAATTTTCACAGATTTTGTCAATGATTTCAGCAGATTTCACATGATTTTATCACATTTCACGTGATTTCATTAGATTTCACGTGATTTCTCGTGATTTCACGTGATTTCTCGTGATTTCACGTGATTTCTCGTGATTTCACATGATTTCACATGATTTCATAAAATTACAAGATTTCAAAAATTTCAAAGAATTTCAGGATTTCATGGAGATTTCAAAAGATTTGAAATCTGAAATCACAGCCTGTACGAGATTTCACAGAATGTCGTCCCCCTTGCTGTCACAGTCTATACTAATTGTATTCCAAAAATAGAAATTAAATATATTTATAATTTTTTATCAATTTTCCTTTATTTATAACTTAATTAAAATGTAATTTTAAATTGTGACATAACTTTTTTTTAATTTAAAATTTGCGTCGTTCTTGAATGGTAAACAGCTATAGCTGCAACCTCGTGTTGGAAATTGGTAAAAAAAAACATCTTTTCTTTTTTAAATTTTCCTGCCATGCGTGGATTAGTGTATGATATTTTGCCGAGCACAGAATACAGGATCAAACGAGAGCAAGAAGTGTCCGATGGTATGTCGCGCCGGAGATTAAAAAAATGTTTGGAAATTTCTGATGTTTTCTCACTGAGGTAAAATTGCACATAAAATCAATTTAACATTTAATTGATTATATCTCAAAGTGACCATTGGCAATTCGAATTTCGAATCGTCCAAAGTCACAGGTTTTCGCATTGATAAAATGATTATTTAAACTTCATATCACTCTTAGTGATACCGAGTGCCTGTTACTAATTAATAAGTGACAATATTTTAATCTTTTGCTAAATACTTATCAGGAATATAAAATTTCTGTTCGAAATTGGTGAAAAAGTCGATAGTGTTAATTGGAATGATTTAAGTACTTTGACCTTTGTTTTACAGTATATTACACTTGTCCTATGCCATAATCGGTTGGTATTCAAAAATATAAATTTGTTTAAAAACGGATATGTATTGCGAGAACGAAAGGCTTTGCATGACGATAGTCGAACGTAAATCAGAATCACTTTCATTAATCACTTCACAGAATCTGCTTTTTCCTGGTTGCCACTAGTCCAAGCAGAAAAAAGCTTTACACAACAGTTCGTGACAAAATTTGCAATTTATTTTTCAAATTTAACTGTTGAATTTTATTTTCAAGTTGTTTATTTTAATATTTGTGATATTCTTTTTTTTTTTTTTGGTTTACGAGACAATATTTACAAAGTCGTCATAGAAACGGAATTAATTTTTTACGTTATGAAATCAGCTGTTATTTTAATATTTCAGTAAATAACTCGAACAAAAGGCGGAAAGTGATATTAAAATGAAATTTTCCTGGATTTGTTTGGTGCGATGACTAATGGCACGTCGAAGAACGGGACGGTTCGTCAAAACTCTAGTCATAATTTTGTTTTTGACACTTCTTTGGCTGCAGTTGCACATTATTCGAATTCGTGTAAACCAAATTGACCATACGAGCAGTCCAAAATTAAGTGGGACGCTTTTAGATGCACTTTTACCATCAGCACAACCATTAGTGTCCTACGTAAACCGTATGGTTTATTCCGAACTTCATCTTCGTAACGTGTCGAACAATGTGAATCTCAATATGACGTCTAGTGAAGGCCTTAATTTAAGTGATATTAAGCTTGCCATTGACTCAGCCAATGCCGAAGAAAAAATTTATAATTACGCACAGTTTGGTTCTTTGGAACAGAACGATGTTGTCATAGTTATTCAAGTGCATACAAGATTAAACTACTTAAGACATCTGATATCTTCATTACAAAAGGCAAAATATATTGAAAAGGTATTGCTCATCTTTAGTCATGATGTTTATTATCCCGAAATTAATGCTGCAATTCAGGCGATAGATTTTTGTAAAGTAAGTGATAAAAAAAAATGTTTTTTTTTAAATTAAAATTTATTGCATAATTTCAGGTGATGCAAATTTTTTACCCCTTTTCTATTCAGTTGCATCCCAATTCCTTTCCTGGTCAGGATCCGAGCGATTGCCCAAGAGACATGAAGAAGGAAAAGTAATACAAAATAATATTAAGGAAAATAAGATTTTATATACAAGTAGTGAAAGTATTTTATATACTGAGAATGTGTTTTTTATAATATAAAAATGTGGCATGCTGTATGGTAAACAGGATTTCCTTCTGTATTTTAGAGCTGTCAACATGAAATGCAACAATGCAAACTTTCCTGACTTGTACGGCCACTACCGGTAAATTTTAATATTGTATTGTACGATATGAGGAAACACCTACTTTTTAATAAATAACGTCTTTTATTCCAGTGAGGCCAAATTCACTCAAACAAAGCATCATTGGTGGTGGAAGGTAAACAGTTCATACGATAGTTCTTCCTGGACCTATTAAATTATAGACTTTTTTAAAAAATTTAAGATCAATCATGTATTCGATGGGCTTAGAGTCACCAAAAATCATACGGGTTTATTTGTATTCTTGGAAGAAGATCATTACGTTGTTGAAGATTTTCTGCATAGTCTAGCACTTCTAGAAAAAACGAAACAGAGAGAATGTAAACATTGTAACGTTCTTTCATTAGGCACTTACGTAAAATTAGTAAATTTTGCAGCAGATGCGAGCAGGGTATTTATTCCTTTTATCATATCTTGTTTTTATTTTAGCAATTCATGTGTAATGCGATTCTTATTTTCTATAAATATGTATGTATAGGCAGAAATCTGGCAATGGATTTCAAGCAAACACAACATGGGTATGGCATTCAATGTAGCCACTTGGAAAGAGATAAAAAGTTGCGCGGAAGTAAATAAAACTGGAATTTTTGAAATTAATATTTTGATTAAATTTTTTTTTTTTTAAATAGAAATTTTGTTTTTTCGATGATTACAATTGGGATTGGTCATTACAATACATCAGTGCAACATGTTTGCAGAATAAATTAACCGTAATGCTCATGAAGGCTCCGAGAGTGTTTCATATTGGCGAATGGTATTGTTATTTATGTATTTAAGCTTTTGATACACACATCACGATTTATGCAGGTGGTTTTTGTATTGACAACAACCATCTGTTTTCTTTTTATGGTTGTACATTTATCCACAACCATAAATCATTTTTATATAAATAAAAAATGTTATTTAATTTTAGTTATAAATATAATTATGAAAAAAGTAGTTTAATTAATTGTTTTTTTTTTAATAATTTTTTTAATAATTTTTTATTTGATTATGTGGTAAAAGAACTAAATATTATTTCTTGTTTATTGCAGCGGTGTCCATCACAAAAAGAAAGACTGTGCAAGTAATGCCGAAATAAACAAAGTATTGAGGCTTTCGTATGCCGCAGCCTCACATTTATATCCAAAGCGATTATTGGCAACTCACTCGACCAAGCGAATGGGTAAAATTCCAAAGGGTAACGGTGGGTGGGGTGATATTAGAGATCGCCAATTATGCATGTGGCATGCAAACATTACTGATATTAGGTAATATACAAGATATTTAAAGAAAAAATTATATTTCTCACATTCTATTAAAATTGTGATTGTATAAATTTTCTACGTGTGAAATTTGCAATGTGGAGAATCCAATTTTATGTTCCTTCGTAAATAAGTCATGACCATAACAACAATAATAAATAAACAATTTTAAGTGCATTTAATATTAGATGAATGCATTTAAACTACTAAAATAACTTATTTATTTTTAAGGGACCAGTTTAGTCATCAGAAAAGATCAATCCCTTATAGTAAAATCATTCATTGTCTTATCAAAGCCAATACAATCGTGCCTTGCATACGTCTGTAACGTGTTATAGTTTTTCGAAATAGTCATGTTTGATGTTATTAGCACTTTAAAAATAATTCTTTATACTGATATAGCATTGTATTTTACTAATGCTTTTAACCCTCCCACATTAATAGGTTGTGCTTGAGAAAATAAAATTGTTTTTATACACTTTTTAAAAAAAATAAGTCATAAACCAAAGTAGAGTTATGATGCGGTGCCAAACACTTTGATCATTATTATTAAAAGATATTTGCAATGTAAATTGGCACAATGTATTGTGTAAATACTAAGTTGTAGACAAATTGTATACGGATCAAGAAAAAAATTAAATTTTTTTTGGCCATGTTTATTTTATTTTTATATTATTATATAATATTTTTTTGTTTTTTTTTTTTAATCCTGGGCGATTCTTCACAAATTTAAATATTTTTATCAGGTTCCACCATTGATTTGAAGGTAAATTCAGACTGAAAAACACAGTTGATCAAATAAATGTGGAAATTAACAAGCAAGAAATAGAAACTGTCTCATTTCAGTAATTTCGACATCAAAAATGACCTCGTATTTTTCATACTTAAAAAGATATTTAAAATTGACAAATATAAAACATTTACGATTTAGATTTTTTCAGTCAGTAATTAGTATAAATTTAAATTACATATTTACATATTCTTTCTACCAAAGTATTTGTTACTGGAGGTATTTTCTTTTTAAATTTAGTTAGAAAATAAAAATATTTATCTATTTTTAACAATCCAAATAAATTAAAGTGTAATCAAAAAAAATATGCAACAACAAAGATATTAAGCCATTTCCAACAGAAGCAGTTCTAATTAATTGAATGAAAATTATAAATTGAAAAACTCTTTAAAAACATTCTTATTTTATAAAAAAAAAAACAAAGAAAATAAGACAGAAAATTTAAAAAAAAATTAGATAAATCCAATAATTGTTATACACCGACTTTCTAACTCAAGAGAAAGTGCATATAATCTTCAAATAAATCAAATGCTACATATAAACAAATTCTTTTTTCTTTTTTACTCAAAATATTTTATACCAAACACACAATTTGGTTTTTTGAAAGAAGAATTATACCAAAATTATTCAATAGTCAATCTAGATTATAATCTCTAGAGGCAGTTGCATTGTAATCACACGTGATTATCGAGTGCCTTGAGTTTTCGATCGATTAATCGTCTTCGGAATCTCCGTCACTCAAATAACTCGGATTTATCGCGGACGGTGATCGTCGGCTCGACATCGGGGGTATTTCATTCATCCTTCTGTAGTGGTTAAGCCATTCTTCTATTAATTGCGCCACTAGAAGCGGTCTTTTCTGTATTTTCTGCTGAGCCACCAAAATCCCACCTTCGGTAACGCAACAATCCAACCATTGCCGTAATATGTGTTCTTCTTGTCCAATCTGCAATTAAAATCCATAAAACATTCAAAAAAGATAATATTAATTTAATTACCTCCAAATCCGTTAGAAAATGAACAGGAAGTAGCTTAAAGTCACTCGTCATCAGAGGCAAAAATATGACTTGTAGATCATCGCTGGCGTGGATATTAGCACCGGCACCCAAATTATCGCTCGTGTCTGGTTCCATCGGCACCAAAGCACAAAAATGTCCTCTCGTGTAACCTAAGGAAATTGGACTTTTCCAGCAGAAATTTTGCTCCCACAATAAAGGCAAATATACACCTTAAATAACATTTTATTTTTAAATAACTTAAAGCACGAATGACTCTCAGAATTGTTGGAAATATATCGTTACCTTCGAACCTGGCAAATCCAATTGCTTCGCCACGAAAACTTTTAACGTATTTCACTCCATATACAATTATAGGCCTACGTAGAATATGTGCGAGAGCAAAAATGTGCATTTGCTCTAAAGGTGCGCCGGGTTGACTAGCCAAACTAAGTAGAATTGCCCAATCTTGTTGCCATTGCGCTTCGTCCAGAGTGAAATGAAGAAGATGGGCTTGAACAGCTTCTGCTTCTTTCCATCTGGGGAAAAACCTAAAATCGGAATAAAAGAAAAATTAAAAAATTATTATGATAACGAGAAAGTAATTGAAATTAAATACTTACGCTGAACTACCTTCACTAAGACTATCGCTTAAAGCTCTACGTAGAGTATTTTCTTTATCGAAAACACCCCATGTGGCTTGAAGCACCGAATCTAACAGACAATCACCCGCAGTCCGATTCCACAAAGGATATAATCGACTTCCTAAACGTTCCGTCAATTCCAAACTCCAATTTATAATAGGCGATTCTACTTCTAATTCTTTAATTTTTTTAAAGTAAAATATAAATAAATCATTTTTAAATTAAAAATTAGTTTAAATCAACAATACCTTTCTGCACATCTCGATCGAGCAATTCATCCAACAACTGTTCTTGTACTGACGGTGCGAAATCTTCAATTTCTATATAAAATTTATAAAAATTAAAAACAAAAATTTACAAAAATTCAAACATCAATCACCAGGCGGTAAAGCGAAAGTGACCAATTCGGTGACAAAAATACAGGGAAAATCTCCTTTCCTATGCAGCAAAGTCGATGCAATATGTCTGCGAATTTCGGCGGCTAAGTCGGGGCTAACGTGCGATGGAGCCCATTTCTTGGCACCATGAGCTATGTCGGACGACAATAAAAGTCTTAAAAGATCTTCACGCTGAAACCTTATGGCTAGATGGACAAGCGTGTGGCCAGTATCGAATGCACTAGGACGACCTAACAAAGTGACCTCGCTGTGTGTCAATTGCCTCGTAGGATCCCCTCCCGAACTCAAATAATTTTCCACGGGATTCGTATCTCCGTCCACCACCCCGAGACAAGCACTGAGCCACGGCCAATCTGCTTCTTGCATACACTTACGAAGTTGTTTCAGCCTCTTTTCCTTCTCGTAATTGTTTGCCGACGCTCCAGCAATCGAGGGAAGAATCAATGCTTCGTTGTTGTGATCGTTGAGTACTCGAGGTGACAAACAATCTCGATTATGGGTCGCTGGCAGGGAAGTGCTACTCGAATTTAATTGACTCGTACTTCCACTCGCCCTTTCGATTATTCGATTGTCGTCGGCGGACGACGATGCTAATTTGCGCTCTTCTTTCTCGTTTTCGAAACTGCTTCGCGAATCGATCATCGGCGATTTGGGATCGGACGATGGAGAAATGAGTTTAGGCGTGCGACAAATGACGCATTTCAACGATTTCGGCCAGTTTTCGTAAGTACACGCGTTGCAGATCCATTTACTAGGATACGAGGTTGAAATCCTGTTGTAAATTCTATTTTCTTCGTTTGTATTCAAAGACAAATCGATAGAAGACTTTGATGGCGAGTCCTGGTTTGCATTGAGTCGAGACAATTGATGATCGACGTTATCCTGTTGCGCAGGAGTTGTAACAATAGTGGTCGAGCTCTTTTTGCGTACGACCAAACACTGAGCGCATTTAGTGGCTCGTGGCCAATTCAAATAGGTGCAAGAAGCGCAAGTCCATTTTTGAAAAGGATTTGTGGCAGTGCTGTCGCGATTGATGAGATTCTGCACACCGTTACCACTTTTATTGTCCACTGTTGTGGAAGGAATGAGAGGTGATAAGTTATAAATGTCATGATCCTGACGTGATGCCTCTTCTGCAATCAGCTGCGGTTGCTTCGGTCCTCGACATAAGGTACATTTGTTGGCTGATGGCCAGTTTTCGTAAGTGCAATATTCGCAAGCCCATTTTTTATCGCCACTCATTGTAACAAAGTCGTCCGCCGAATTTTCTCAACATTGACTTTATTCCTATCGTTGATCACTGCAATTAAAATAATAGAAAAAAAATTTTTAATTTTTTTCTGTAAATTTAGTAATTTTTTTTAAAGTTAAAATTAAATATAAAATGTATTGCAACACTCGATGCAATTCCTCAATTTTGTGAGCTTAAAATGGGTTAACGAGTTTGTTTCGTTAATTTCACTACCAAATGAGGATGGGCATTTATATAAATTGCATTGTAATGAATTTGTAATTCTAATATTCGTTTGCAAAGTTTGTGTTTTTAACTTAATCCTAGTCGAATCATCCGTCGAGTTATGGGGATCCCTCTTTAATCAATGTTAACTATAAAACTAGAAAAAAAATATTTTGTTTTGTTCGGTTACTTTTTGCTTACAAATTTACTTGCCTTTTAAACATTTGCCGTTCGAGATGCAAATTAACAGTTAGAAAATTCTTCGAGATCAAGTGACTTGCAGTTTAACACCATTTTTATTTAATGTTTACCTCGACCAAAAGATCGTCGGTATCCATCTTGAAGGACCATCCGAAAACATAAGTGATGTCATAGGAAAAATAGTCTCGCTCTAAAAATACATTCACAGTTTCCTTTTTTAGTCCGAAATGATTTCGCAATTAATTAATTTATTACTATTTATTTTAATTTCAAAATAATTAAATTTAAAAATTATCATTTTAAAATAAGTATTTTAATTGTTTGTTTGTTTACTGTCTGCTTCCGCTTAACGTTCCACGACGGCCTCTATAGCGGAGAGTTACTCGTTGACCGGCGCTACGGTGAGTAAGTCCATCCGTCAGAGATGGAAAATTAATTTTTTTAAATGTTATCTGCAATACGTTGTGTTTCAGTTTTATCTCGTACTTCTCGTCGCAGTGCAGTAAGATTTTCAAGTGCAGTTAAGAAAATGGAACAAAATGCAATTGTCCCCGATGTGATTGACGTCGCTCCAAAAGAAATCCTTGAGGTGACATTATCAAAGTCAAAATATCAAAAAATTTATTTTTTTCAAATATTAATGAAAAGTGAAACCTAAAATATTTATTTTTATAGATAAAGTATGGCAGCAAGTCAGTCGAAATGGGAAATCAATTGACACCGACTCAAGTTCGTACAAAAATCGATTTATAATTACAATTGATAAACATCTTTTACTTTATTATTTTATATTGTTTAATCAATAAGGTAAAGGATAAACCAACTCAAATTTCCTGGCCCATTGAAAGTGGAGCGACTTATTTACTCTGCATGACCGGTGTGTTTATAAACAATTAAATGGACAAAATATTTAATAATAAAATTCAAATTTTTATTTTAGATCCTGATGCGCCATCACGTAAGGATCCCAAATTCCGCGAATGGCATCATTGGCTGGTTGGTAATATTCCAGGTTGTGATGTGAGCAAAGGTGAAGTTTTATCCGATTACATTGGCTCTGGACCACCGAAAGGATCTGGTCTGTGATTTATTAATAAAAGCATAATTTTTTTAAACTTAAGTCTTATAAAAATGCCATTAGGTTTGCATCGCTACGTTTTTTTGGTTTACAAGCAACCTGATAAACTTACATTCAATGAACCAAAATTACCTAATAATTCCGGCGATAAACGAGGCACTTTCAAAATTAATAATTTTGCTAAGAAATACAATTTGGGCAATCCGATTGCTGGTAATTTCTACCAGGCCGAATGGGACGATTACGTGCCCAAGTTGTACGAACAGTTGAAAGGTTAATTGTTCAGTTTTACTATTTTTTTATTGCATGTTAATTTAAACGGATTTATAATGTGATATTTGTATGTTACTGTTAATTGCAAGAATAAACTTCTTATCACTTTGAAATTATTTCTCGTTTTTATTTAAACATGAATCATCATTATCTTGAATCTTAAATGTTATTTTTTAACAATATAATTTGTCAATAGATTATTACTAATTATTGAAAAAATAATTCTCAATTCCGATTGCCTTCTAGTAGAGTTTCTTTTCAATCGGACTTGGCAAATACTACTTACCAAGTTGCAACGCAACTATTTTTTAAGAAAGCTTGATTGGTTTATGTTTTAATTATTATTAGTTTAAATTTAAATAATTAAGTTTTCAAAAACTTGGTAATCTTGGTACCAAGGTTCCGCTAATCCCCATTGTAACTATTCTGTCACAAAAAAAAGACAAAGATGATATGTAATTTTCATGTCAAAAAAGTAAAGTAATTTCGTTCATTTTTATTAAATGACCCGTCGTTGACGTTCTTATCCAAAAATATCTTACCAATGACCTTGGAAAATTCATTATTAAAACTGTCTGCACTTCAATTATCGATTAAAGAGTTTGATTACTTTATCGTTGATATTAAGCATGAAATAGTTAAAACTTATATACAACTTAGGTATTGATAAAAGTTAAATAGTATTTTATTGTGGTCAATTAAGGTATTTGGGTTCTCTAAACCCAACTACCGGTATTTTATAAGGAAAAATTTGAAGAAAGAAAATGCGTGTCTGCGAGGACTGAGAAATACACTTTTCGATTTATTTGTTAGTTACTGTGCCAATAGCTAAATAATGGACTTTGAAGTTCTCTAGTGAAAGTTATATACTTCAGTCAAATATATTTCGAGATGATAATAATTCTTTTAGTACCATATTAAAAATAACACATTTAATATTTCTAATTTCAATACAACAGAAATAAAAATTAACTCTAAACTCTTCATTTAAACATTTAGATTTAGGATGGTTGTCATTTAGCACTAACAAGGGTTTAGCGTATGTTATGCTAATAACTTAGCAACTTAATATGAGCTAAATTCTGTTTACACTAATTAACATTGGAAAAACCAACCACAAGTGAATTAAAAAAAATCAATATGATATGCGTGCAATTTTAGGTCCGACAGCAACTGCTTGAATCTAATATTTACGAGTTACGCCCCTACACTGTTTCCTAAAGCACTTTACATGTCAATAAAACGAGCAAACAAATATTATGTTAAATATCCTATATTGCCAAACAAATTAAGTACAAGTCTTGCAAATTAAGTATACTTGTTGTTAGGTAGTAATATACCATATAGACATTGATAGCCATATAAACATTTCAAAATTAATTTCAGTATATAATTTTGGGCAAATTAAATTTAGTAGGTTTAATAACCACTAAATTATTAGGTGCGTGCATTGAACGTGCATATGTAACAATGTAAACAGATATTGATATTTAAGATGCGGCGCATTTCGGCTGATTAAGCACATAAACGAGTCAATATTCAACATGTGTTTTTCGACAAAACAAGTCAAATAACTGAATATATTTTCAATGTCGCACAATAAACACTTTTCATCATATAAATTTGATTAAAGTCATGAAATCGTCACTCAAAATGTTTGTCACACAAGTTTCTTGGTGGTTCCTCTTATTAACTTCGATAATTTCTCAAATCTCTTCGCAATTAGATGAATTCCAAATTATCTGGAATGTACCGCATCAACCTTGTATTAGAAACTTTAATATTAGCTTTAATTTCACAAAGTATAATATTATCCACAATTCAAATGGCCAGTTTATTGGTGACAAAATTGCATTATTTTATAATTTCGGAAAATTTCCCCTCATTTCAAAATCCTCGGAATTCATTAATGGTGGCCTTCCTCAGGTAAAATACAAGAATCAAATGTAAATTGCTAATTTAAAATATGGTAATACAAAAGAGCAAAATCGAAACCTTATCATTTAAAAAGACATTTCTTATTTATGTAATCTATTATTTTACATTGATTTGTCATAGTTAGGAAATCTGTCTGCTCACAAAGAGGGAGTTATTAAAGCCGTCACCAATAATGTACCAGATGACCAATTCCACGGTAAGGCATGTATTTTAGGTTCATATTTAAATAATCATCAAATTTTTTTTCAATGAGGTTACGGTATACTCGATTCGGAAGAATGGAGACCGACATGGGATACAATGTTTAACCCGAGTCAGCTCATATATAAAACAGAATCGAGAAATTTAGTCAAGAAAAAAGACCCTTCGTTATCCTACGATCAAGTGGAGTCAAAAGCCATACGTGAATATGAAACAGCAGCTCGGTTAGTGAATTATATAAGTCAGGGCAAATTTAATACATCGTTTGCGTAGGTCATTTATGGAATCAGCAATAAATGTGAGTCGTCAACTTAGGCCCAATGGGAAATGGGGCTACTACCTTTTTCCATCGTGTTACAATTCACACAAGTGGCAAAAATACTGTTCAGATAGTGTTAAAAAAATGAATGATAGGTAATTAAACAATTGAATTAATTTAAAATTTTTAATTGACGATTCCATAAATAGATTAAAATGGTTGTACGAAGCGAGCGATGTTTTTTACCCGAGTATTTATCTTCACGGTGAGTGGCACAGTTTTGAATAAAGTAAATTTAACTCTATAAAAGTCTATTATCTTTTCTAAATTTAAATTTTTAATTTATAGGAAGATTTACTGATCGCTACCGGCCAGGCAGCTGCATTAGGTTTTCCAGGTATAGTTTTATGGGGATCTTCGCATAACGTTTCGTCGAAAAAAGCTTGCTCAGATTTAAGTTTATTTATCGATGAAGTATTAGGACGAACCCTGAATAAAATTCGTTCAGTTATAAAAATTCGACCACAATTGCAGTTCCCCGATACCTTAAAACCAGAATTGTGGGCTGATAAAATTTTCAAGTTCTTTGAATGATTTAATAAAATGATAAATAATTACGAATGTTAATAAGATTATTTGACAGCGAATAAATCGAGCTTAAAACCTTAATTTTATACATTTTAAAATGAGATGTTTACAATGTTGAGACTAGAGAATTCTATTTTTCAATCCTCTTTTACATTGTACGTTGCAATGGAATTATACAAACGGAATTAATAAGATCAATTAAATATTTTTTTTTAATATTTTTAAGAGTAAATCACATTTTACTTAAAAGTTTTCTTTCAGAATTCATTTTGATTGGATGAATACTGAATTAATTAATTAGCGATTGATAACAAAGACAGTTAATAATCACACTCAAAAAACACAAGAGGCTAAAAATATAATTTTACGCTTCTTTTTAGCTTTAAATTGTGAATATTTCAATATCAATGCTATTTTTACCTTGGAAATTTCTTAAATTCTTATCTTGAATATAAAAAATAATGCAAATTTATCTATTCTGGAAATTTATCATGACGAATGTTTTTGATACTCCCTCGATAACCTCGCGATTTCATCGCCCAATGTATTAATGTTTTCCTACAACCAAAAAAATTAAATGTAAATCAAAATATTTTAAATGTTCATTTTACCTTTAATGTAATGTTTTTCAAAAGCGTATCTTCTAAAACAGCCTGAAGTTTCCGATTTATTTCTAGCGACAATTCAAACGTCATCGCACCGTCCGAAGCCTGAGAATTGTATAAAGATGCCATAATTCCTCCTCGTTTAGCTAAATCAACCTGAAATTTATTTTATTAATTTATTATTTCTTTAATGCTCAATTAACGGCATGCAGCATTCAACAAAAGAAATAAAATGAAGAAAATCAAAGAAACAGAATTAGAAGCAACAGAAAAATTAGTGTACAAGGTTAGCAACTTTTTACTACCTGCTGATTATTCCTACGCAAGAGCTTGAAAATGAAAAGGAAAAAAATAATGTTAGAAACTCGTTAAAAGAAGTCGCATAAAAGTCGGCTTTTGAATGAGTTTAAACTAAATAAATATTACAAAGTCACACCTTATTTTGATCCATTTCTTCCGTCGCCAATGCCCCAGCTTCTAACCTCATCACGTAATTTTGAATGATTCTGTTATTCAAATTTATTAAATTCTAATTAACATTATTAATTTGTTTGTAAATCGAATTTACTTCGATTTTTTTCTCAATTCAGCAATTAGTTGTCTAACGTGCTCGTCCAGGAATTCAATTTTTTCATTTTTCCGAGCTAAAGATTTTTGTAATTTTACTATTCTTTCTATTAAAAGTTGCCTACTGGGTTCAACAGTTATTACGTTGTTCTCCTATAAATTTTAAAAATGGAGATTTAAAATAACTCGATTATTTACAATCTAAAAAAAAAATCGGATTATTATCCTTACCATATTCGAGTCATTCACATTTCTATGTATTACAGGATTCATCAAGGTAGGATTATTAACTCCTGTAAAACCAGAGCCAGAATTTGCTAATTTGTCTAGAGATCCACTTGAACTTGCTCTGGAATTTAAACCCGGTGCGCCTAAGTTATTACTAACGGAATGAGCTGATTCTGATAAGTCTAATTTTCGTTTTAACGACTGGATCTCTCTCGTCAATTCCTATTAACAAAGAACATTATTACTTTAGTGATAATTTCATCATATTAAATTGCATTAATTTTGTAATATTACTCTAGTTGTTGATGCTTGTCTTCGTTTATTCACTCTGTTTTCATTCGCTTCCTCCTCCAGTTTTATGCTGAGACCTTCAGCTGTTAATTCATCATTCAAATTAATTTTCGTCAAAATAATAATATTGATAAAGCAATTACCTAGTTTGGTTTTTTCTGCTAATTTTCGCGCTAATAGTTGTGTTTCCTGCTGCCTTTGCTGCGTTTCTTCTTCTAGTTGAGATTTCTATATGATATTACGTTTATCAAATTAATAAAAAAAATTATATAATTTTAAAATCAGAAATAACCAGATTTTTTATTTGATTTTCCAATTCCTCAGTCAATTTTGTAAGCCTAGTTTGCTCAAGTGTTAGCATCTGACTCTGTAAATATTAAAAAATTATTGAAATAAAAATCTAAAATTAAATTCTTCATTCCTTTCAAACCTTGCTTTCCATAACAGCAAATTCAGATTGCAGCATAACATTTTTCGACGTGAGCCGTTCAGTAAACTCGAGTAATTCACCCTCTTTACTTCGACATGCGTCCATATCGAGTAACAGTTCGTTATTAGATTGTTTCAGCCTTTCGATTTCAGTATTACAACCGTCTAATTTATCTTTCTCTCTAGAAAAATACCAATGTTGAGTCTATAACTTAAAGTTAGCATAAAATTCCAATTTAACCTTTCCAACATCGATTTGAGATTATCCATTTCAGATAATTTTGCTTTAAGATCTACAATTTCCTGATTTTGGAAATTCAACGTATCTTTCAATCGACTCAAATTATTTTCATATTCTAATCGCTCGCTTTCAAGAGTTTGTATTTTCCTCGTTAAATTATTGTTTTCTTCAATTGACAATCGATGTTTCTTTTTAATAGTTTCAAACTCTTTTGTTATTGAATGATATACCTGTTGTAAATATCAAACAAAATTTTAAAAACAATTCAAATCCAAATTAAGACTTTAAAATAACCTCTTCTTGATCAGTCTTCCCTTGTCTCTCTATCTTCAATTCTGTTTCCTTTTCTTTCAGTTGAATATCTAATGAATTCGACCTCACGTCTTCCGATTCTTGATACGTTTTAATCATTTCTTGACAATCTTTACGAATTTGATCCGCTTCTTCACGTGTCTGCTGCAATTTCTGTTGAAGTCGTTCTAATTTTGTTTCAGTTTCCTAATTTAAAAAATTTTAATATTTTAAAAAAATTAATAATAAAAGTGAAAATAGAATGTTTAAGTTACTTTGTGCGCATCCATTTCGGTTTTTAATTTATTTTGTGCCCATTTGACCTTAATATCTTTAGATGAAATCTGCTCTTTCATTTTTTCACTTTCTCTCACTAAATTACTGACTTCGGACGACTGTGGATATTACATAATGAATTAAAGAATTCACTGATATTTAATTAATATTTACCTTTATATCTAAAACCTGACACAAACGAGTCCGTTCAATATTTAAATTTTTTAACTTAACTAACAAAGATTCCCTTTCTTTAACCCCATCTCGAAATTTTTTCTCAATATCTTCCAACATTTTTTTCAATGTGATAATTTCTTTTTGTCCATGTGCATATTTTAATACCATTAATTCTTTATCTTTATTAGCAGTTTCGTGCATATTAGTCATCTGAAAAGTAATATTCAAATTAAAAATTAAGTGAAAATCTTTTCTTTTAACTTTTTACCTTTTCTAGTTTTGAACCCAAATCTTGTTTTAATTGTGCAATGGTCTTCTTTGCAATTTCGTCGTGATTAACTAATTTTTCTTGCAAAGCTGCAATTTCTTTTTGCATTGAAGATATTGTTTTTTCCAATGCTTCCATTTGCACTTCGTAAATTTCAGGAGACGTGTCAATTTTATCCGACAATTCCTCTTTAAGATTATGATTTTCTTGTTGTAATCTGAAAGAAACAAATTTGAAAAATATAAATTTATCCTTCCCAAAGTGTAGAATGGTTTTAAATATTTTTTACTGCTTAATTCGATCAGCTTGTTGATTACATTTACATTGCAGACTTATCATTTCAGTTTGAAGTTTCTGATGAATGGGATGCATTTTTAAAATAGCAGCCTCCGACATCCCATTTTCAATATCGGAATTGTTACTAAGAGATTTGCTTTTTTCATTCACACACACTTCCAGAGCTTCTTCAAGCTCATCGTAAAGCTCTTGGGTTATTAAATCCTCGTCTTTAGTAGCTCGCTCTACTATGACAGTATTTACTAAGGTTTTCTCTTCACTCTTTTCGATTTCTGTACAATTCGTTTCACTTTCATTACTCGCTATACATTTTAATGGATTTTCAGTCTCTTCTTCAACAGTATCAGACATTGTTTCATGTGGTTATGTTTAACTCTTTTAAATCTTTTAATCAGGCGGTACGTGTCTGCCTGACAAGTTGATAACCGGATAGGGATCCATGGCCGACGCCATTTTCGTTCAATAATCACTACGACACTACGAGGACTAAAATACAATTTTATATGAAAAAACTCAAATTGTAAAAATTTATATGATTTTGGAAATTTGACAAATAACAAATTTAAGGATGGGATAGATTTTACGGCTATTTAATTACAAAACAATTAAAATTAAATTTCTTTAAAGAGATGTCGCTGCTGATTCCTAGCGCGCAAAACTAATGCACAATTTCACTAACATATAAATGCCAAATGCGCCAATTTAAAAAAAGAAAATGATCATTAGCAACTGCGTTAAATAAGTTCTTTAACAATTAATAATTTCTTTTAGATTGCGATTCTTTTCACTATCAAAACCTTATGTGTTGGCGCCTATTTTAAAAAAAATGGTGTTATAGATCAATAGGGCCTGGTTCGTTTTATATGTTGGCGCGCGCTGCAACTGGTGAATTAAGCAACTGCTTCGGCATCGGCGTGGGCATGGGTCCTTATCTACTTAAGGTGTTCATATCGTTGTGAGAAGCTCGTTGTTGTCTTGTCCAATATCTGAAAAGCTGTAATACAGAAAGTAGAATCATTCTAAGGCTTTTTTATCATATAAAGTCATCTAGAAAATTAATGGCTCACCGAAAGCAAAGTTGGGGGTTAGTTTATGTTTTAAAGTCAATGACTTTAGTTATAAATTTCTATTTAATTTTAGAAGCCACCAATCTTTGGATCAGCAAGTGTACAGTCAGTATAGTAATAGTGACCTGAGGTATTGCTCATTATTCTTATACGAAATTTATTTAAAGTTTGCAAATTAATAACTTTTTTTTGTTTTAGACATGATAAAGAAATGCAAGATGTTAACCAAACAGTAAGCCTATATGTGAGCAATATGCCATTGAACACAAATCTGGTAATTTGTTTAGTTAAATGTTATAAGAAGTTGAATATGTTTTAATTAAAATGCAATTTTCAGCTTACTTTTGTTAGCTACTTTGCGCCTTACGGAGATTTAGCATCAGCGACATTATTTGGAGTGAGAAAAAATGATACGTGTCGATCTGGGTAAATTTGATTGAGGCTAATATGACAGATCTGTGAATCCTAATAAAATTTAAATATTAACATTTTAAGGTTCATAAACTTCGAATCGAGCGCCAATGCTATGGAAGCTATTAGCGTATTCAATAAGAGGCCACCTTTAAATTTAAGAGTTGATTTCTCAAGACGAGATAAAGAGGTTTGAATTCATTAAGGTGACCAGAGGGATAGAATTTGGTGGAAATTGTCATACATTTTGATTTTGTTTAAAATATGCTGTTCGTTAAAATTACTCCTATATTAATCGATGTACAGTTGCATATTGGTGTTGGTTGCATAGTGCTTAAAAAGAATTTAGAGTTAAAATAGTTTTAATAAAATAATCTTAAAATATTATTTACAAAATATTGACATCTGAAATAAAATATTAGTAAGAATTAGGAATTTTCTTTAGATAAATATAAACCTGGTCACCTTAGGATTGATTGAAGTAATTATTGTACTAATATGATTTTTTTTAAACAGAAATCTGCTACGCGAATTCCAGAAAAGTAATCTAAGTCTTTGTGCAATTGATTTGAATGATTTTTTTAAATTATTTATATTTTGTAATAGCAACTGTTGTAATGATAATGCAGAAGATGGCAATGGTGATCATCGATCGGTAGGAGTAATTTTATATTTCATTCACTTAAACTCAAATTTTTTAAATTTTGATGCTTTTGAGGAATTTAAGTTATTTTTACAAATCGAGATTAAATAACGGAAACACTGCGGGAAAATTTTAAAATCATAAATTATCGATTTTATTTTTGCTTCATTTGCTTTATTTTTATATTAAAAGCTGCTAGTGGAAGTTGACTATAGTCATGATTATGAAGGTCTACGAACAGTTGTTTGCGATAAAGATCGCTGTCATTTCCCAAAATACATATGTGAACGTCCTGAGTTTCAGTTTTGCAACAACGATTATGTATGAAGTTCAATACGGTGTCGGTTTTAAATTCACATGGAATTGTTGTATTTTTAGTATTCCGATTTAAAACATCAAACGGCAAATAAACAGGATCGAGAGAGCGAAATGCCTCAAATAAGGGATAGAAGAAAGTAAATTTAAATGAAACTCATGTTTTTTTAATCTTTATTTTAAATATTTTAATTTATTTTGCAGGTCTGATTTAAAACCACAACAAACAGAAGACAATGAAGAACGATATTTGTAAGAATTTGAAATTTAATAGAATGAATTTTATATTTAAACTTTTTGATTGCAGTGATTATCAAAATGAAAAGAAGAATTCTCAAGGTCGTAGCAACAGGCCAAAGATTAATCGACCTGCAGAAAACAAAGCTGAGAGCCCTACAAATTCAAATCAGCAGGACAGAAGTTTTAACCACAACCGTCAAAGGGCAAAGTCGTGCGATGTTCGTAATGCAAGCAGCACTCAAGAAAGATCACAAATTTCTAAATCGCCAATAAACAAAAACCATAGTTTAGATTTTGAAGGGAGTGGCGATAATGAAAGTGTTAGAAGTACAAGCAGAAACAGTCTCGGTAGAGAGAGAAAGACCAGCAATGATAAGCCCTCAAGTATTGCACAGGTAATAATTATTAAATATTGTTTATTTTAACTTCGTAAATTTAACATTAAAAATACACTTAAAGGAATTCACTGAGAAATTAGTTGAGGATTCAAAACTGCCATTAAATACAACAGTTCGTTGTATAGTTAGTCATGTGGAAACTTCGGGCTTTTTTTGGATACAACAAAATACAGAACTAGCAGACAAATTGGCAAAACAATTAAATACTACTCCTGCGAAACACCAGAAAGATACTTGTAATCCACGTGTTAATGGAACTTATCGTGTTCAATTTGATATGGATTCGGAGTGGTATAGAGGCAGAATTATTAAGGTTTTTTGAAAATGACGTTATATTTGCTTATTGATGTAATAATAATTATATTTCGCAGGAAAATGATGATGCTACTTACAATGTGTTTTTCGTGGATTATGGAAATTCATCGTTTAACGTGCCAAAGGATAAAATTCAAAACCTATCGCCCGAAGTATTTAAATATCCACCTCAGGTATGTCAAGATTATGAAAGACTACTGAACACTTTAATAGCAATAATAATTTTCTCTCTTTAATTAAAGGCCATTAAATGCAAACCTTCGAGATTAGTTATGTCACAATATCCTAATGCTAAAGCGTTGTATGACACTTTCTCGGCCAATCAGTGCGATATAAAAGCTGAAAGTTTTAAAGACAATTATTACATAACTAATATTGGTAAAAACACCTACACAAATTTATGGATATACTAATTTTAAACCTAACATTTAGTTTTAGCTGCTGGTTCCGATTCGACTCTTGTTGAAGAATTCAAAACGGAGGCTGAACAATCAAAACCATCAATCTCCGACATACTTTTATCTTTAAAAAAACATCAAAAAATTAATGGAAAAGGCCAGGAAAATGAAAACAAAATTGAGACATTTAAACCACTTGCTCATCCGTCGCCACCGAAATCTGACCGTTTATCGATAAAAGAATCGGAAGATGGAAAAAGTCGCGAGGCGAGAATATTGCCCCAGCCGAATCGAAAAGAAGAACAAATTATTAAAAAGCAAGAAACGATTACTAATACAACACCAACTAAGGGATTTAAATTGAGATTTGAATCGATTATAAGCCAATTGCAAATCGGAGTTTCATTTGTAGTGACACCAACAGTTGTCGATGGATTGAGCTTTTGGGGTGTCTTGGATGTAGAAGGTTTAATCGAAAAAATGTTATCGTTTGAATTACAATACGAAGGATTGGAGGATGCTTTGATAAAAGTTCCAAAAACGGGAGATGTGATAGCTGGTAAATCATTAGCATATGGTAATTGGGGTAGAGTGGTTGTGTTGGATAACGATGAGAAATCTGAAGTATTTTTCATCGATTATGGAAACAAGGAAAAAGTGAGTGCCATGAAACCTTTAGTAAAAGAACATGGAAATTTGCCTGCAGCTGCCATATATTGCGAATTCAGTGAAACAACATTGAATGCAGAGAAGAAGCAGCTATTACTTGCGGGAATCGGTGAAATGACTCCGTTGAAGCTTCGCGTCATTAGAAAAATGGATGTCGATAATATTTTTGCCGCTGTGCTCGACTTTGACGAAATTCCATGTTCATTATGCAGTGGTAAATCGAAGTTGGAAAAGGAATTTAATGAAGATGACTCGGTAAAAGTTTCAAAACCACTGCCTTTTAAAACTATCGAAGATTTGCCAAAATTAGACGTCAATAATGAAATTGAAGTCATCGTCGTCTCAATTCAAGATTATAAAAACATTGTCGCTATTCCAAACATGTATATTAACGACATAATGGAAATTGAGATAGGATCGAGTGAGTGTGAGGAGAAATACATACCACACGTAAAAGAACTTTTGCTAGCTAATTTCAGCTTGGATAACAAATGGTACAGAGCTGAAGTTGATAAGATCGAGAAAGAGCGAGCATTTGTAAAATTCATTGATTACGGCAATTTTGAAGAGAAAGATTTCAGTCAAATCCGTCCCATTATACCTAGTAAGCTGAAGTTTCCTTTTTTTATAGTATCATTGAAAAACGATCCGGGGTCATTGGATCCCCTTAGGTCGGATCCCAATAGCATGTTTACAATGACTGTTATTGATAATAGTGTTTTACCGGCTGTTGTTGAATTTAGTACAAATAGGATGAATATCTTTTCAAATACCATAGTCTGAGAAGTCTCCTCTGACATGTTTTTCAGTATTTTCATTTTGTTTCATTAGATGTATTTTGAACTCATTTGGTTTTTCTAATAAATGAATGTTGCATTGAATCAAAGTTGAGAATTGTGTAGTATTGTTTTGCGTTTTTAATTTTATTTTTTATTAATTATTAACTAAATATTAATTAATTGCGTTGTAGGATGAAAGTTATATTCATGGAACATTTAGTCATTGCTGGTGTGTATTAATTGCAGACGATATGCAAAATAGAATGCATTTTATTATATCTCTTGATTATCACTGATAATTTCACTCGCTATGAAGCTCGGGAAATTATCTTACCGAATATCACTCGTGGTTCAAGTAGTTATCGATAACTTTTCAAAAAAATTATCGATAACTACTTGAACCACTTGTGATATTACAAGTGATAATATCACGAGTGGTTGTGTGATTATCGATAATTTCCACGAGTTAGAGACGTCAATACTTGAAAATGGAATAGAGATTTTGTACGAAGTTTACAACGACTTGATTGCTATTGTTGAATAAATGCTATCTTTTTATTCAATATTAATGACTTTTTACTGTGCTGTGTTTACACATGGAGGTCGCTTACCGCCATGGTTTACACGTGTTTATTATTAACGCAACGCCATCTGTGTCCAAAATTTTAGAAATTTGTTATCTACTTGCTGTATTTCACAATCGACCAATGGCCATTGTTCTCTGTTTTTGCTCGGGCTTCGTTATATTAGAATAGATAGTTAGATATTCTTGTGTCCTTATCTACTATCTTAGCGACTTGTTGGTTGCTTATTGCTCTGCAAAATTCTAGAAAATGTTTAAGTCAATGTTCGTTGACAAATATAGATTTTCACAGTCTCACTTTATATTAACTTTTAATACCGACTTTTGCAGGAATGACGATTTGGAAGAGGATGAAAGTAACGAAAGCAATTCTAGAAATGAATACACGTAAACCTTTGTTATCAAATTAATAATGTTAATATAATAGTTTAACAAATCTATAGGCAAGAACGTTCACAAATACCGTATTCAACGTTGTATATCGAAATGCTGCCAAACAACATAAATAATGTATTTTATTTTTTATTTTTAAAAAGTATTTAAAGAAAAACTTAATTATTAATTTATTTATATTCTTTAGAATGAATTGTACAACTTGTTTGCTCCATTTGGTACTATTTTGTCGGTCAACACGCTACCGAGTAAAATAATCCGCAATACTAAAATAGGGTGAACTTTAATGACAGTTTTACACTAAAAAAGTATTTGGTTGGATTTTAATTTGATGTTCATTTCACAATGACAACATATCTTGATAGATTCTAGTTTGAATGGAATAAATTTAGTGAATTTTAAAACCAAGGCAATTTTATTGGACAATTAGTCAATGATAGAAATTCCAATTCAACCAGTATGCAACTTTCAAATTTCAATTCAACCAATACGTAAATTTATTAAAACTGTATAAATTTGTTTTTTAATTATTCCATTACAGATTTGTAGTGTACAAATCGTTACAATCTGTACAAAAAGCAATTTGTAATATGGATGGGGCTCCACCTTACAACTTGACAGTAAGAAAGAAGCTTCCGAAGAAAGAGGTTTCTCTATATAATTATATTTTACGATTCGTGATTAAAAATTAACATTTTGAAGAACATTCCGTTGCCCAAAAATCCAAAACCTATGCAAGTAGCAAGGCAGCAGTTAGACAAGGGTTCTAATTATACAGAGTATGTTGAAAATACAAATTTTGCATCAGAAGTAATATAACAATACAATTAATTGTTTTTATTGGCATTTTATTACTTACAAGGAGGTACTACGGATCTCCCTATTCCTTTGGTCGCTACAAATTTAAACAAATAAATCCATTTTTGTTTAAATAAAGCACTGATACCAATTACTTACAAATACTTATTGCTTAAAAACAGTTTTTTCCATGAGAAAAAATCGCATGTTTTTCCTATGGGAAAAAGTGCATTTTTAAGCTATAAGTTTAACAATATAAAATCTATTTCTTAGAAGTGCTAGTTTTAATTGGTATCAGTGCTTTATTTAAACAAAAATAGATTTATTTTTTAAATTTGTAGCGACCCGAGTGGGGGAGGTCCGTAATACCTCCTTGTTAGTATGGATAAATTTGGAAACCGCATTTGCCTCCTCTTCCTTTGCATGTTACTAAAATGCAAACGAATGGATCGAGAAAGTTTAATTTTAATGTAATTAGCCGAAAATGTGATTCTGACGGTAGCGAGGGTAATGAAATTATCAGATTCGGAGTTGGTAAATCAGAAAATTCTTTTTCTACACAATCTCGTCTTGAGCATGACGTATATTATGGGCGCCAAAAACAGTAATAATTATCTTGTAATATTTGTTATACTAAGTCATCTAGAAAATTAATGGGTAATCGAAAGCAAAGTTGGGGGTTACTTTATGTTCTAAAGTCAATGACTTTCGTTATAAATATCTATTTAATTTTAGAAGCAACCAATCCTTGGATCAGCAATTGTACTGTCAGTATTGTAATGGTGACATGAGGTATTGCTCTTTATTCTTACATGAAATTTATATAAAATGTACAAATTAAATATTTTTGTTTAAGGCCTGACAAAGAAATGCAAGATGCTAACCAAATAGTAAGCCTATATGTGACCAATATGCCATTGAACACAAATCTGGTAATTTGTTTAGTTACATGTTATAATAAGTTGAATATGCTTTAATTGAAATACAATTTTCAGCTTACTTTTGTTAGCTACTTTGCGCCTTACGGAGATTTAGTAGGAGCGACATTATTTGGAGTGAAAAAAGATGATACGTGTCGATCTGGGTAAATTTGATTTAGGAAGAATATGACATCTGTGGATTCTAATAAAATTTAAATATTAACATTTTAAGGTTCATAAACTTCGAATCGGGCGCCAATGCTATGGAAGCCATTAGAGTATTCAATCAGAAACCACCATTAAATTTAAGAGTTAATTTCTCAAAACGAGATAAAGAGGTTTGAATTCATTAAGGTGACCAGAGGGCTGGATTTTGGTGGAAATTGACGCGCGTTTGATGTCGTTTAATATAATATTCATTAATATTATTCCTATTTTCAACGATGTACATTTACGTATTGGTATTGGTATTGGTATTGGTTGCAAGTGCTTGAAGAGAATTTAGAGTGAAAATAGTTTTTATAAAACCATCTAAAAATATTATTAACAAAATATTGATATATGATTTAAAATATTAGTAAGGATTTTGAATTTCCTATAATCATTTGCTAAAGCCGAATAGAAATCTGGTCACCTTAGAATTGATTGAAGTAATTAGTGTACTAATATGATTTTTTTTGACAGAAATCTGCTAAGCGAATTCCAGAAAAGTAAGCTTAAGTCTTTTTGCAATTAATTTGAATGATTTTTTAAAAATAATTTATATTTTTTAATAGTAACTATTGTAATGATAATGAAGAAGATGGCAATGGTGCTCATCGATCGGTAGGAGTAATTTTATATTTCATTCACTTAAGTGTCACTTAAACTCAAATTTTTAAAATTTTGATGCTTTTGAGGAATTATAAGTTATTTTTACAAATCGGAATTAAATAACGGAAACTGCGGGAAAATTTTAAAATCATAAATTATCGATTTTATTTTTGCTACATTTGCTGTATTTTTATATTAAAAGCTGCTAGTGTAAGTTGACTATAGTTATGATTATGAAGGTTTATGAACAATTGTTTGCGATAAAGATTACTGTCATTATCAAAAATACACAAATGAACGTCCTGAGTATCACTTTTGCAACAACGATTATGTATGAACTCCAATACGGTGTCGGTTTAGATTCATATTGAATTGTTGTATTTTTAGTATTTCGATTTAAAACATCAAACGGCAAATAAATTGGATCGAGAAAGCGAAAAACCTCAAAGAAGTGATAGAAGAAAGTGAATTTAAATGAAATATGTTTTTTAAATCTTTATTTTAAATATTTTAATTTATTTTGCAGGTCTGATTTAAAACCACAACGAAAAGAAGTCAGTGAAGAAAGATATTTGTAAGAATTTGAAATTTAATAAAATGAATTTTGTATTTAAACTTTTTGATTGCAGTGATAATCACAATGCAAAGAAGAATTCTCAAGGCCAAAGCAACAGGCCAAAGATTAATCGACTTGTAGAAAACAAAGCCGAGAGGCCTAAAAATTCAAACCAGCAGGACAGAAGTTTTAACCACAACCGTCAAAGATCAAAGTCGTGCGATGTTCGTAATGCAAGCAAAAATTTAGATTTTGAAGGGAGTGGCGCTAATGAAAGGGTTGGAAGTACGAGCAGAAACAGTCTCGGTAGAGAGAGAAAGACAGGCAAAGATAAACCCTTAAGTATTACGCAGGTAATAATTATTAAATATCGTTTATTTTAATTTCATAAATTTAACATTAAAAATTTACTTGAAGGAATTCACTGAGAAATTAGTTGAGGATTCAAAATTGCCATTAAATACAACAGTTCGCTGCATAATTAGTCATGTGGAACCTTCGGGTTTTTTTTGGATACAACAAAATACAGAACTAGCAGACAAATTGGCAAAACGTTTAAATACTACTACTGCAAAGCACCAGAAAGATACTTGTAATCCACATGTTAATGGAACTTATCGTGTTCAATTTGATATGGATTCGGAGTGGTATAGAGGCAGAATTATTAAGGTTTTTTGAAAATGACGTTATATTTGCTTATTGATGTAATAATAATTATATTTCGCAGGAAAATGATGATGCTACTTACAATGTGTTTTTCGTGGATTATGGAAATTCATCGTTTAACGTGCCAACGGATAAAATTCAAAACCTATCGCCCGAAGTATATAAATATCCACCTCAGGTATGTCAAGATTATGAAAGACTACCTGAACATTTTAATAACAATAGTAATTTTTAATTTTTAAATAAAGGCCATTAAATGCAAACCTTCCAGATTAGTTATGTCACAATATCCTAATGCTAAAGCGTTGAATGACACTTTCTCGTCTAATGAGTGCAATATAAAAGCTGAAAGTTTTAAAGACGATTATTACATAGCTAATATTGGTAATAACACACAAATTTATCGATATATAAATTCTAAACCTAACATTTAGTTTTAGCTGCTGGATCCGATTCAACGATTGTTGAAGAATGCAAAACGGAGAAGAAACAATCAAAACCATTAATCGAAGAATACGAAATAGAGGCTGAACAATCAAAACCATTAATCGAAGAATGCGAAATAAAGGCCGAACAATCAAAACCATTAATCGAAGAATGCGAAATAGAGGCTAAACAATCAAAACCATTGATCGAAGAATGCAAAATAGAGACCGAACAATCAAAACCATTAATCGAAGAATGCGAAATAGAGGCTAAACAATCAAAACCATCAATCTTCGACATACTTTTATCTTTAAAACAAAATCGAAAAAGAAATGGAAAAGGCCAGGAAAATGAAAACAAAATCGAGACATTTAAACCACTTGCTCATTCGTCGTCAGCGAAATCTGATTGTTTACCAATAAAAGAATTGGAAAATGGAAAAGGTTGCGAGGCGAGACGAATGCCACAACCGAATCGAAAAGAAGAACAAAGTATTAAAAAGCAAGAAACGATTACTAATATAAAATCAACTAACGGATTTAAATTGAGATTCGAATCGATTGTAAGCCAATTGCAAATCGGAGTTACATTTGTAGTGACACCAACAGTTGTTCATGGATTGAGCTTTTGGGGTGTCTTGGATATAGGAGGTTTAATCGAAAAAATGTTATCGTTTGAATTACAATACGAGGGACTCGAGGATGCTTTGATAAATGTTCCAAAAACGGGAGATTTGATAGCTGGTAAATCATTAGCGTATGGTAACTGGGGTAGAGTGGTTGTGTTGGATAACGATGAGGAATCTGAAGTATTTTTCATCGATTATGGAAACAAGGAAAAAGTGAGTGCCATGAAACCTTTAGTAAAAGAACATGGAAATTTGCCTGCTGCTGCCATATATTGCGAATTCAGTGAAACAACATTGAATGCAGAGAGGAAGATGCTATTACTTGCGAGAATCGGTGAAATGACTTCGTTGAAGCTTCGTGTCATTAAAAAAATGGATGTCGATAGTATTTTTGCCGCTTTGCTAGACTTTGACGAAATTCCATGTTCATTATGCAGTGGTAAATCGAAGTTGGAAAAGGAATTTAATGAAGATGACTCGGGAAAAAGTTTCAAAACCATTGCCTTTTAAAAGTATAAAGATTTGCCGAAATTAGACGTCGATACTGAAATTGAAGTCATCGTCGTCTCCATTTAAAATTATAGGAACATTTGTTGCTATTCCAAACACACATATTAACGACATAATGGTAATTATGTCGTTAATATGTGTTTTAACGACATAGATCTCATCGAGTGAGTGCGAGGAAAAATACATTCACACGTAAAGGAACTTTTGCTAGTTAATTTCAGCTCGGATAACATGATACAGAGCTGAAGTTGATAAGATCGAAAAAGCGCGAGCATTTGTAAAATTCATTAATTACGGCAAGTTTGAAGAGAGAGAGTTCAGTCAAATCCGTCCCATTATACTTAAAATGCTGAATTTCCTTTCTTTATAGTATCGTTGAAAAACGACCCGGGGTCATTGAATCCCAATAGCGTGTTTACAATGAATGTTATTGATAATAGTGTTTTACCAGTTGTTGTTGAGTTTAGTACAAATAGGATGAATATCTTTTCAAATACCATAGTCTGAGAAGTCTCCTCTGACTTGTTTTTCATTGTTTTCATTTTGTTTCATCAAATGTATTTTCGAGCTCATTTGTTTTTTCTAATAAATGAATGTAGCCTTGAACCAAGGTTGAGAACTCTGTAGTATTATTTTGCATTATTGTCATTTTTAATTAATTATTAACTAAACATTAATTCTTGCATTTTGTAAGAAGAAAATTATATTAATGTGGGGGGAAACATTTGATCACTCCTGGTGTATATTAATTACAGACGATATGCAAAATAAAATGCATTTTATTATACCTTTAGATAATCAATAGAAAATTGTATAATCAATTCTATTAATTTAGAGCCGTATTCCAGTTTTTGGATAAACCTTTGAAATTTGAAGATACAGATGTTTGGACGTAGTTTACGACTATGAGATTGCAGTTGTTGAATAATTGCTATTCTATTTTTAGTGACCTTTTACAATGCTATGTTAACGCAGCGCCATCTGTATTCAAAATTTTAGAAATGTTCTATTGTTTTCTTGTTGTAATACATAACCGACCAATGGCCATTGTTTTCTGTTTTAGCGCGGGCTTCCTTATCTACTACCTTAGCGACGTTGTTGCTTATTGTTCTGCAATAATTTAGAAAATGTTTAAGTCAATGTTCGTTGACAAATGTAGATTTTCACTGCCACACTTTAAATTAACCTTTAACATTGACGTTTGCAGGAATGACGATTGGGAAGAGGATGAAACCAACGACAACAATCCTAGAAATGAATACACGTAAACCTTTGTTATCAAATTATTGATGTTAATATAATTGTTTAACAAATCTTTAGGCAAGAACGTTCACAAATAATGTATCCGACATTGTATATCGAAATGCTGCCAGCCAACATAAATAACGTATTTTCTTTTTGTTTTTAAAAAGTATTTAAAGAAAAATTTAATTCTTAATTTATTTATATTTTCTAGGATGGATTGTACAATTTGTTTGCTTCATTCGGTACTATTATGTCGGTCAACACGCTACCGAGTAAAATAATCCCCAATACTAAAATAGGGTGAACTTTAATGACAGTTTTACACTAAAAAAGAATTTGGTTGGATTGTAGTTTGGTGATCATTTCACAATGATAACAGGTCTAGATAGATTCTTATTTAAAAAGAATAAATTTAGTGGATTTTAAAACCAAGGCAATTTTATTGGACAATTAGTCAATGACAGAAATTCAAATTCAACTAGAATGCAACTTTCAAATTTCAATTCAACCAATACGTAAATTTATTGAAACAGTTTAAATTTGTTTTTTTAAATTATTTCATTACAGATTTGTGGTGTACAATTCGCTTCAATCGATACAAAAAGCAATTCGTGTTATGAATGGGGCTCCACCTTACAACTTGACAGTGAAAATGAAGCTCCCGAAGAAAGAGGTTTCTCTATACAATTACATTCTGTGATTAGTGATTAAAAATTCACATTTTGTAGAACAATCCGTTTCCAAAAAATCCAAAACCTATGCGAGGAGCAAGGCAGCAGTCAGACAAGGGTTCTAATTATACAGAGTATATTAAAAATACAAATTTTTTATCAGAAGTAATATAACAATATAATTAATTGTTTTTTATGGCATTTTATTACTTAGTATGAATGAATTTGGAAGACCGCATTTGCCTTCTTTTCCTTTACATGTTACTAAAATGCAAACGAATGGATCGAGAAAGTCTGATTTTAATGGAAGTAGTCGAAAATGTGATTCTGACGGGAGCGAGGGTAATGAAATAAACAGATTCGGAGTTAGTAAATCAGAAAATTCTTTTTCTGCACAATCTCGTTTTGAGCATGACGTGTATTATGGACGCCAGAAACAGTAATAATTATCTTCTAATATTTGTCAAAATACTCATTTTAGCTTTTATATTTTCAGTAATGCATTTTCCGAAACTGAAGATAAATTACATTATTCCGAAGTTTCTTTATTAAATGAGCCGTATTCGCACTCGTCGCACTCGTCGCACGCAGGATTTAATGGAAGAAAAAGAATTGAGACTAATTTTTACAACAGACAAGAAACTCCAACCACTGCAAATAAATTTTCTTCAAGTGGATCAAAGAATTATTACGGTCGTTGTCGCACAGATGTAATGTATAGTGATGAAGACTATGGAGTTGATGATAATGACGAAGCAATCAATAATTGCGAAGATAAATCTGATTTAGACGATGATTTTCCCGTAAGCATAAGTAAAGTAAAATTTAGATAACAAATGCCTAATATAGTACCCCCCACCGGGGCTTCAACATGAGCCCTAGGAAGCCATAAATGAACCAAAAACATAGGCATCTTTACCAAAAAAGCCAAAATGCTAAAAAGAAATCACTAAAAACCAGGGGGTAGGAAGGATTTTTTTTATTGTTTTCTTGTTCAGTTATTAGTTGTTTTTTTGTGTGTGTTTTTTATTTTTTTGAGATATGTTTGATTTTATTTTTTTTTAGGCCTCTTTAATCCCAATTGTTTTGATAATTATGGGGTGGGGGTATCAGCCTGAGCGATTGGAGGCGGGGATCTATTTGATTTTTTATACTTTGTTTGGGTCTTTGCCCATGTTGTTTGCTTTCTAAACTGCAACTTAATATATTTTGAATGTTTAGAAATGTATTTAAAATGCATTGCAATGGATTTCTATTACATATGGATGTTGGCACAACTACTTCAATATCTTATGCTTCTAGATCTTGTGTGAATATGTTTTAGCAGTTGAAAACAAATAGCAAGGAAATATGTATAGACAGAATATATGAATCTTTATATTTTTGATTTGTGTAGGAGAGATGTTTATGGGGTAGTTTGGTGGTTTGTAGGAAGTGGGGGGGGGGGGGGGGGGGGGTTTGTTTTGTTTTTAGCGTTTTGGCTGTTTTGGTAAAGATGCCTATGTTTTTGGTTCATTTATGGCTTCCTAGGGCTCATGTTGAGGCCCCAGTGGGGGGTTTTATGGTTTTGGCCGGTGTCTTGTTGAAGTTGGGAGGTTATGGGATTTTACGTGTTTGTGGTTTTTTTCTTGGGGTGTTTGGTGGGGGTTTATGGGTGATTATGGTTAGTGTGATTGGTGGGTTTTTAGTTAGTTTGATTTGTTTATGTCAGTTTGATATAAAGTCTTTGATTGCTTATTCTTCTGTGGCTTATATGGGCTTAGTTTTGGGGGATTTTTTCTTTTTTGTGGGGTTGAGGGGAGGCTTTAGTTTTGATGGTGGGGCATGGTTTATGTTCTTCTGGGCTTTTTTGTTTTTCTGGTGTTTTTTATGAGCGTTTGGGGAGACAATTATATATTTGATTAGGGGTCTTTCTTTGGTTTTTTTCCTGGTTTGTCTTTATGATGAATTTTGTTAAGTGTAGGAAATATAGCTGCTCCCCATACTGTTAACTTAATGGGTGAGATTATGTTGCTGGTTGGTCTCTATGTGTGGTGTTCTTTTGTTTTGTTGGTGTTAAGTTTTGTTTCTTTTTTTGGGGCTGCTTATACTTTATATCTTTATTCTATTTCTCAACATGGGGAGTTTGAGGGGTTTTATGGTTTTAGGGGCGAAAGTGTAGGTGAGCATTTTATTTTTATGTTGCATTGGTTGCTTTTAAATTTTTTAGTTTTAAGGGGAGATTTATTTTATTTTTTTGTATTAGGTAGAGCTAAGGTAGTTTAATTAGAATGATAGTTTGTGGTGCTATTTGTGGGTTATTAATTGTTTTGAATTATTGTCGTGTGTTTAGTGTTTTTCTTTTTTTGGTTGGTTTGTTTTTTTTCTTTCTTTCTTTTTTTCTTTTTGGGACTGTGGGGTTTTATGTAAATTGGGGTTTGTTTGTTCTTTTTGGTGTGGAGGTTGGAATGACTTTAGTTTTTGATTGGGTTTGTGTTTTATTTTTGTCTTTTGTTTTGTTTATTTCTTCTGCTGTGATGTTTTATAGAGAGGGCTATATGATGGGTGATAATGATAAAGATAAATTTTGTTTTGGTGTTTTTTTGTTTGTGCTTTCTTCAAACTTAAAATCAAACGACGAAAAATCCCAAATTTCCCCAACCAGCATCTACCACCTGAGAAAGCCTCCTGCCGAACAAAAGAAAATAAAAAGAAACCCACTCCCCTCTTAAATCAGGCAAATATCATATTCTCCCGAGATAACCAATTCAACCAGAACTTCCCATAAACTGATGCCTGGCTAACACGAGACCAAAAGAGGCACCAAAAACAAAAAGAAGAACACCCGACAACTTCAAATACAGAGACAAAAAAATTAAACAGGGCACAGGAAAAACAAACCACCACAGCATACCACCCAAAAAAACACTAAATAAAGTCATAAAAAATAGAAAAATTTATCCTATACTCCCCATCTTCCTCAAAACCCTCAACATATAATTAAAATAAGCTTTAGTTTCACTTCTTCAATATCAATTCTATGTCTAATTTATAATTACTTAAATTATTTTTCAGACTTTGGCAATTACAATTAACGAGAAAGGTCGATGTGTTGATATGGAAATGCCAAAAATTTCAAGAGTAAAATCATTTTCGACTTGCACTGCTTTATCGAAGAGGCCTGAATTTTGCCAAAACCAGAGAGATGATAGCGGTTTTGAAATGGATGACGAAGTCACAATGGTAACCATTTTTAAATTATTGGATATTAGACTTAAAATGTTGAATACAATTGTTCCAATTGGTGATTTATTTATTTTATCGTATTGTATTTTCATAGCGGAGAAAACAACATAGTGAAATGTCTCATTACAGTAATAATCAAACACTGGTTGGAAAATCAATGTACTATACCAATAAAAGGTAATTAATTAGCAATATGTTTATAATTTATAATTTTTAATTTAAGTTATATTTTATTTAGTCATTTTTTAGAGAAAGGCGCTACGAATTCTTCGGAGGATGGTGCATTTCATTTTGAAAAGACTCATACAAAATATAAAAAAAACTCAGAGTTTGAGAACCAGTCATTTACCAGAGTGAAACATGAAGCTAGAAATTACCCCTTAAGTGCAAGTGATATGCAACCGATTCCTTATAAAAGACCAATGAATAATCAAAAAGACTTGAATTTGCACGCTGAAGAGGTAATTGTAAGAAACTAATATTATTATTTGAGTCAATTAGAATGAGTATACTAGTTTTGATTATATTTTAGTTATGTTTTATTAGCTGCAATAATTTATAAAGAAATGTTTGTTTATTTAACAGTGGTCTCCTATAACAGCATTTCCACTTCCACAGGTAAAATTTGATCCACCTCCGATTGGTGAAACTTTTAGATGCCATATTAGTCATTTCGAATTCCCGGCTTTCTTATGGATTCAGTTTCAGTTGAAGAAATTAAAAAATTTGATTGATCATTTAAATGATCAACAAAAACATGCAGATAATAAATTCAAACCTCGAATTGGTGGCATATATTTGATCGATCACCAATTACTTTGGTTTAGAGGACGGATTATTGAGGTAAAGAAATACTTTTCCAATTCAGTAGTCATATTAATATTCTTATCAGGTTAATCGCAATTGCACATACAACGTATTTTTAATTGATTACGGAAAAACTGTTGAAGATATTCCAGTCACCAACATATCATTATTGTCCAATACTAATTTGGACTACCCAGCACTTGTAAGTTTATCAAATTGATTGATAATTATTTATTAAATTGTATTATTTAAATTTTATATAGGCAGTTAAATGCAAACTTTCATCAGATATTCTTAAAATGTATAAGGCAGTTGAAAATGTTGTTGATGCTGCTCGTGACACCGAAGTTGTTGTGGTACTCCAAAGGGTCAATAATGATGATTTTGAAATAATTCGTTTAGGTAAATCAACAACTTAAAATTAAAATTTATTTTTTAAATTTATAATTTTTATATTACAGATCTTCCTAATCGACAATTGGTAGCACCAAAAAATTCAAGTATTGAAAATCCAAAATCAAAACTCCAAAAATTGCAACAAAACCAATACTCGGATGACAATAAGAAACCAGTGATTTCTCATAACGTCCCAGTGAAAACTGCTACGAGTAACTCTTTAGCACCAGTTTACAGACCGTCTACTGAAGATCTGCCTAAATTGAATTGCGAATTGCGAGGAGTGATTAATGTGATTTTAGTTTACGTTAACAATGCTGAAAATATTTGCGTATGTTTAGAAGAATGTATTGAGGAGCTCGGCCGATTAGTAAGCGCAATTGGACATTATAGATCGCAAGTAAAGTCGTATGCGCCACAAGTCGGGGAATTGGTCTTGGCGAAATCTGTTGATGATTTTTGCTATCGAGCCGAAATTCTGGAAGTTTTTGTTGTCGACAGAACCGCCAAAGTAATCTTTGTTGATTATGGAAATATGGAGTTGGTTGATTTGAAAGACATTCAACCAATTCCCCCCGAGGCTCTCGAGTTTCCTCTGATGGGACTCACTGTTAGTCTTGATAAAAAACCGAAATCTTTGCAACCATTTAATGAGATGTTAAACAAAAGTCTTCAAATGAAAGTTTTAGATGACACTCAAGAACCGATTTTAGTAGAATTTTATTGTAACGGGACTCCGATTTCCGGTTCGGTTGAACATCATAATACTGACGTACGAACTACGAGCGATTCAAAAACAGAGAGAAAAGAAAAATCAGAAAAGAATAGGAGTTTTACGGATTTTTTTACATTGAAAGACTTAAAGCACACACACATCGATTTAGGACCAATCGAGGCCACTTTTGGTTGGGCAACCGATGACTCGATTTATATACTTCCAGAAATCAGTAAGGCATTTCAATAATCACATTATTATATTATTAAAATAATATTTTCTATTAGACGAAAACGTACTTTCAATTTTGAAGAGATTTAATGAAAATAACAATAAATTGGCGCACGAACCGCAAATTGACGAATTATGTTTAGTTTCATCTGGTAAGTATAATTGTAATTTTGAATTGTTTAAATAATAAACTTATTATTTTAGGTGGTGAGTGGCATAGGGCTGCTTGTATGGCTAAGGAGAGGCCCGGAAAATATATTGTATTTTTCATCGATTATGGGACTACTTGCGAAGTGAATTCGAATTCTATCAGGCCATTTATTACTCAGCTTGTTGAGTTTCCAGCCATGGCTGTGGCATGCCAAGTTGAAGGTAAAATTCAAAAAATGCTCCATTTTCAATATTAATAATATTCTTAAGGCTATCCTGGAAATGAAGACATCAAAAGAAAAATCCAATCTTTGGAAAGTCTCGATAGTGATATTGAATGTGATGTTATAAGAATTAAAGAGGATTATGTCGAAATTATGTTGATTTGAAAGTATATTAATTTGTTTACTTATGTTATGTTTAAATATATTGCTAACAGACATTTTGTAATTTTAATTTTTATTAATTGAATGTTAAAGTATATCCGTTATAAAATATTTGTATAAATAGAATAACATTTCAATAAAATGTTATAATCAACAATTTAATTTTCATTACTTAGTTGATTTGTGTAGCAATTGTAGTTTTGCAGTGCTTGTTTCGACGATAGAATTTTCTACCGAATTCATGAGGTCGCGACACCTACAAAAAGCGATATATTTACTTTTTTTTATATAAGATAAATTATTTAAATCTTTACTGTTTCAAGAATCCCACTGCTTTCTGCAACGATGCCTCGAGATCACTGTACGATTTTGCCGCTTTCACTAAATTACAGGCACTAAACATCTGTATTAATTGTTGCAACACCAAATCCGCTTTATCCAGTACTGCAGATAGATCACCTAATATTAAAAGCAAATAATTTTTGAATTTTGGAATAATAAATTTCATCTTTCATTCGTCTCACGTAATTCTTCCTGATCCAGACAAATGCCTTCGAATTGAATATTGTGTCTCGTACATTCAAGCGCATACATCAATGTTTTAAAGGGTTCCATACTCGATTCCAAGCAATTCTTCACTTTGTTTATGTAAATTTCCTTTCGCAAAAATATATTTATTAAATGTATTTAGTTAAAAAGTTTTTTTTTTTTTTACTTGTCTTTCAATCACTTCCTGTACTTCTTTTTGGTGTTTTGCAGCCATTGACATTCTCTCCAAATATGCAAGATGATCACTCAAATTCGATACTAGCAGTGTTAATTGGGTTAAATAAGTCTGCAAATGTATTTACTTAATTCATTAATTTAATTAAAAGCAAATGAATTAATGTACCGTTTCATCCTTTTTATGTTGACTTATATAATTTTTCATAGTGACATCCAAGTACAAAGCTTGAATGTATCGGGCGTGCGCAATATCAACATTTAAAGCTTGTTCAGCTGCTCGTTTTGATTGCTAAAAATGTAAAAATTTTAAAAATGAAAATTAAATGTTTAAATTTCGATTTACTGCTGTGATTGGCATTTTTGGTCTCGTGCTCTCCACTTCACTTTCGCTCTCTTTTAAAAAATGAAAATTGTTCAATAAATACTTAGAAATTAAATTGAACTTAAATTCACCTGGAAAGGCAGATATATTTGTTCCATCATCAAACTTCGGATCAAATTTGAGTCCACAACTGTAAGCACTGGAAGCAGGAGTTGATGTCTATAACAATTTTAAATATCTTATTATTATGAATTCTTTTTTTTTTTAATTTTAGTTGAATTTCTGTAGAATGGTCGTACTCTATATCGTCCCTTCTGTTCTTTTGTATCAGAGAAAGTTGAGTTACTTTTAGTACTGCTACCATCTTTTGTTGGAGATGTCTTTTGATTGACAAGTTTTGGTATTAATCTGCGGTAAAAAATTACTGTCAAACTAAATCAGATTATAGTCAAGTTAAAATCACTTTAAACGTCTGGCGCTGGCCATTTCAATGTCATTTCCTCAACTATAACTTTCGCGCGGATTTTTTTGATTTCACATTTTAGTAATATTAATTAGTACAAAATAATGCCAGATTGGCGCTACTGTTATCCGGCTTTAACATCGCCCGCGTCCGCCATTGCAAATTGCAATTCTTCAGTCACGCCTTATAAGGTTGGGAAATATCATTACAAGATTTACATTTCTGTGCTGTAAAGATGGTAAGTACTAATTCATATTAATTTGTAAATTATAAATGAAGTTCGTGTTCTACAAAATCCGTAATAATTAACCCGTTGGATATGGGAGGACAAGATTTTACATACACTGAACGATAAGCACATGGCTTTTGTTCAGTGCCAAACTAGGCCTATGTTAAAATGAAAAATTCAAGAGATCATTTTCTCATAATCCGTTATTTATTTTTACCCATTATTTATAGCAGCCACAAATAATTCTTCTCAAGGAAGGAACCGAAAACTCGCAAGGAAAATCTCAATTGATTAGTAACATCAATGCCTGCCAAACGGTGGTCGATGCAGTTCGTACTACACTGGGACCGAGAGGAATGGACAAATTAATTGTAGACGATAAAGGTATTATATTTAGATTTGTAAAGACGTATTTTATGTTGCTTAATTATTTCTAATAATTATATTTTTTAGAGAAAACTACAATTTCCAACGACGGCGCAACTATAGTCAAACTATTGGACATTATTCATCCAGCAGCGAAAACTTTAGTAGATATAGCCAAGTCTCAAGACGCAGAAGTTGGAGATGGAACGACTAGTGTTGTTCTCTTAGCGGGAGAATTTTTAAAACAGTGTAAACCTTTTGTAGAAGAAGGTGTTCATCCACAAGTCATTATCCGAAGTTACCGTAAAGCTACTAATTTGGTAATAATTTGGTATAAAGATAACTAAATAGAATACCTAATTTTCGTATTTTAATAATTGCAGGCGGTCGATAGGATCAAGGAAATCGCCGTAAATATAAAACGAGACGATTCTAAGTTAGTATGTTTTATTTTAAAATTGAATTTATTTATTTAAAAAATTTGATTATTTGATTATTAATTTGCTTTTTTTCAGGGAACACAATCTCTTATTAGAAAAATGCGCTGCAACAACTTTAAGCTCGAAATTAATTGCGTCACAAAAAGATTTTTTTGCTAAAATGGTGGTTGATGCAGTATCGTTGTTAGATGAGCTTTTACCGCTTAATATGATCGGTATTAAAAAGGTTCAGGGAGGTGCTTTGGAAGATTCGAGATTGGTTGCTGGTGTTGCATTCAAGAAAACGTTTTCTTATGCTGGATTTGAAATGCAACCGAAGAAATACACCAATCCGAAAATTGCTTTACTCAATATAGAATTGGAATTAAAAGCTGAAAAGGATAATGCCGAAATTCGAGTGGATAATGTTCAGGTATTCTGGAATTGACATTTTTTTTATTTTTGCTTTTGGTTAATTACTTTAATTTATAGGAATATCAATGCATTGTCGATGCTGAATGGAATATTTTGTATGAAAAACTACAAAAACTACACGATAGTGGTGCTAAAGTAGTTTTATCGAAACTCCCGATAGGTGACGTTGCTACCCAATATTTTGCTGACAGGTAAATAAAATAGTATCTTGTTTTATTAATTAATTAAAAACCACAACTAAACTTAACGTGATAATTTGATTTATCACGTGATCAATTGTGGAATAGCAATTGAGTTGTGGAAAAATCGTTAAAATTACTCGGGTATTTGAGTGAGTTTTTTTGATATTTTCGTAACTTTGTTTCAGAATATTAAACCTATTAAGTATTATAGTGTTTACAATGATGAAACTAACAATTTTAATTCGATGATTATTATTTTTATGTAAATTATCACAATTATTAATTCAATTTTTATAAAATCAGGGACATGTTTTGTGCTGGAAGAGTTAACGAAGAAGACCTTAAACGAACGATGAAAGCATGCGGTGGTTCAATCGTGACTACTGTTCACGATTTAAACGATGAAGTATTGGGAACGTGTGAAATGTTCGATGAGCAGCAAATTGGGGGTGAAAGGTATTGAAATTAATATATAAAATTTTTTCAAAAACATCCACAACTTAAGTCAACATGGTGATTTGACTGATTACCAAGTGTTACAATTGTGGGAGAGAAATTTAAGTTGTACGAAAAGGTGATGCAATCGCTCGTTTTGAGTTGATTATTTTACTTTTTCGTATGATTTTGTTTCTGAGAGTTGAATCTATTTTTATAATGGAATTCGTAGTTATGAAACAAACAATTTCAACTTTGAATTTTTTTTATTTTTAATACTGAAAATATTTCTTTTAAATCGTAGATATAATTATTTCACTGGTTGTCCCAATGCCAAAACGTGTACAATAATTCTTCGAGGTGGAGCCGAACAATTTATCGAGGAAACGGAACGATCGCTTCACGATGCAATTATGATCGTTAGGCGAGCTAAGAAAAACGATGCTGTCGTTGCTGGTAATTTTTAATTACTTAATACTAAGTACACCTTTACATTTTTAAATTTAATTAATTTAATTTGACAGGCGGTGGAGCTATCGAAATGGAAATTAGTAAATATTTGCGAGACTTTTCGCGAACGATTCCAGGCAAAGAACAACTTCTGATCGGTGCCATGGCGAAGGCACTTGAAATAATTCCAAGACAACTTTGCACAAATGCAGGTTTTGATGCAACTAATATTTTAAATAAACTGCGTCAAAAACATGCTCAAGGTTAGAAATTATTTTAAAATTAAATTCAAATTTAAAATTTTATATTTATTCAGGTGGAATTTGGTTTGGAGTCGATATTTTCAACGAAGATATCGCGGACAATTTTAAGGCTTGCGTATGGGAACCGGCTGTTGTTAAAACAAATGCTTTGGTAGCGGCTGGTGAAGCCGCGTGTTTGATTCTTTCTGTTGACGAGACCATTAAAAGTCCTAAATCTGGTGGGGATGAAGGAGCAGCTAGAGGAAGAGGGCGCGGAAGACCATTTTAAAAAAGTTGCAAAAGTTAGTTAGCTTTTTTTTGTTTTAATTTTATTTTTAAGCATAAGTTTTTCACATTCAAACAATAATTTTTTGTATCACAAGAAAATAAATTCCGCTTAAAGGCATTTGAATAAATTTTATTGTGCTAAGCTAACAGTTGGTAGTCCATAGCAAATTAGATTGTAGTTTAAAAATTTCGAGAAGTATAATTTATCGGTTGAATCGTTCTCGGAGGTTTCAGTAGAAAAAACACTTGTTCGTGTAACGCCATTAATTTTGTTTATAGCGTAAGATGCGCCTTTCGAAATAGACCTAATTTCTAATAAAGAAAACGGCGGATATTAAAGGTTTAGGATATGCAAATGATTCATACCATTCAAAATAGCGATCAAGTTTCGTTTAACGTTGACATTAAATTCTATCCATTGGTTGATTACGATATTCGAGTATCCAGCCACAGTCAAAAACAATGCCAGATTCACAGGGTCAAATTCGTTTCTGTGGATTTTTAAGGTAATAATTTTGATTATTCATTAACTAAGTATTAACTAACAAATTATCAAAGTTGATTAGATCGTTGTAGCAATAGGCAAGAACAAATTTTAAATCTGACGGACGGTTATGTAGTAATTGGGCAGTTATTAGGTTTAGGAATGTTTTGGGTTTCTGAACACTTATCCATGCATTTACATTCTTCCAGATTTCGTGTTGACCTAAGTTTTCAGTTCTAAAAACAAAAACTTTTAATTTAGTATATAAAATCGAGAAGATTAGCATTGTAATGTTCTACCTAAAAGTTTCTGAGTTTTCCACGAATATGTTTTTGCTGTCACAATGTAGTTGTTCTGTTAGTAGCGATTCTATGCGATTTTCACTATCGAGTTGAAAACCAACGTAGTTATCTTCTATGGTATCTAATTTAAATCGTGTAATTTATTTATAGGTTTTGTTAAATGTTTGTATTTGCATTACAATATGTTTTGTTCCCTTTTATTGTTATTGATGGTGAAGTTTTGACGGCTTCTGAAAACCAATTTTTTAGTAGATTTATTTCGAAGGTAATTAATTATTAATTTACCATTTCTCAGGCAATACGTTTCGAAGGAAAAATCTCGAATTATGCAAGAATATGAAAAATTCTTTTGAAAGAAAGGTAATATTTCTAATGGAAATTTTTGAAGGGAAAGATCGGCTAATAATAGAATAGTCGATGGTTGTAGGCTTTCTTCACTCGCTTCACTGAGGTTAGTATTGTCTTTGTTTATAGCTTTAAAAGCTTTAAATAGCGGATTTAAGTAAATTTCAATTTCCATTAAAAAAAATTTAAATTTTGTTACAAATGTTATAAAATATTCGGATCGTAGAGCAATCTTTAAAAAAAAAAATTGTTTAAGATTTAATTCGAAATTTGTTGTAATTTGATTAAAATTACCGACGTATTTTTATATCTGCTCACAAAATTGTACCACAATTGTTTAATATTGTTTAACTTAACAAGAAGTTGGTCGAAATCGATAACTTTGCATTTAGTTTTGGCAAAAGCCACATCTAGATAAAATAATAATGCATTAAAAGATTCGTGTAAATTATTTACGACTCACTTCCACTATCCCAATATAAACCGCCGTATAACATTTCTCTAGAATAAAATTATTTTTATGTTGTAAAAAAGAAACGAAAAATTATTTCAAAACCTGTTTTTTGAGTGTTGTAATATGATTAGTGCATTTATATTTGCTGGAAATCTCGATTGAAAATTCGGGTTCTGAAGAAATTTTAGATATCTTGAAATCTAAAAAAAAATTAGGTTTGGTTGGTTTATTTTATATTGCAATTTAGAGTTAGTTTTTAGTTTACTTCGTATTTGCTTAGAAGTAGGTTTACGCTAGAATAGAGTGGGCTGTTTTGAAGTTTGTTTTCACTCAAATAATTAAGTTTGTGCAAAAGCGAAGCCAAAGTAAATAATGATGGATTGGAAAATTCTTGTCGCAATAAAGATATTACTGTAGTTGCTATTTCAATATTCTTGTAGAAATTTACAAAATATAAAATTTAATATTTATTTTTATTTTATTTTGTAGTTTACTTGATATAATAGCAAATATTGTAAAGCACCCAATTGATCGTCTATGATACAGCAACAGTCAATTAATCCTAAAGCAGCTTCAGCGGCAATTTCCTATTAGTAACATACTTTATGTGACACGTTAATTGTTTATTTGAGGTTTTCCTCATGTCAATGCAATTTTGCACCACATTTATTTCAGTTTAGCATTCCATAACATTTTTCTTTATAAATGAACCGGAACTGCCATTTTTGAGTTTTACAAATAGCCAAAATAGCACATTTTTTATTCAAAACCAATTTCGAGTACTTTCATATTCGCATTATTTTTTGGCCAGATTACTAATTTTTGAAATTGTTTTGTGACGTCAATTTGAATTAAGATGGTTTATTTATTATCAATTTGGCATTAGTAACTTTTTAAATTCCGCAAAATCGACTTAACGCTGGCACGAATTAGTGCTAGCATTAATTAACGCAGTATAACTGACAATGGCACGAAATAACGCCTGCAACAATTTAATTTGGTATCAAAATTTGATGCCAAATTGAATTGATACCAGCATGAGGAAACCCGGTTTAATTGTTATTTGAAAATGAAATTAACGTACTGGATATCTTAGATAAGCCTCTTTCCAAACATTCTGATAATGCACAGATGCCTGAACATTCAGATTAGTTTGAATACTTAATACGTTATCATCAAAATCACTAAGCATTTTACGGCTATCTGTAGAAGTCTCATCACACTTCAAGTTTGCTAAATTGCAATGGTTAACAGCTGCTGTATATTTAGCCGAAGTTTGTAAAATAATTCCGGCTAATAGAGAGCACTAAATAAAATCCGTAAAATTTAATTAAAAAAATTACCTCATTTTTTACTAACATTTACCTTTATCGCTGTAACGGAAGAATTTTCAGTTTCGCTTTGTAGCTCATATATACTTGCTAGTGCTTCTTCTAGAATAAGTAAATAGTCATTTCTATTCTCTTCCCAATTCCAAGGAGGTAGTGAAGATATGTAATTATCTATTACCTTAAATACAAGAAAATCAATGGTGTGTTGTTAAATTATAATAAGGATATAGAATAACAAACAATATCTGTTGGTTTCCAGCTTGTATGAAGATTTACAATATCATCTATCCTATATTTCGATGATAATGTGATGAATTGAGTGAGAAGTAACTTTAGGTGAAGTATTTCTTGATTTAATAAGGTGATCGGTGGCTGCAATTTGTGATGTTAATAGGGTGTATATTAATTATTTCTACAATTAGCAGTACCTTAAGTATAAGAATTGTTGTATTTAATTCCATTAATTCTTCTTCGATTTTAATTATAGCTTGATGTACCATTTGGATTACCTAAATAGTATTTGGTATGTTTAAATAGTTAATAGTTTTAAACATTTTACCGAGTCGCAAAGTGGATGACCGTATCCTGATGATTTGATAATGGGACTGTTGATAATCAAAGAAGCTAATTTGATAAATATATTTAAGCTAATTTTTATCCATCTTCTTTCGAGATAATTGAAACCAGAATTAAAAACAGAATCTATTACAGAAATGCATTCGTCGTCTATATGCAATGAAAGGTGCAATTCAATCAACCTAAGTTGGTTAAACAAGTCAGTTTTTAATATTTGACTAATCTTGAAAAATAATTTTTTCACTTTAATTGTAATTGTATTTGAGATTGCTTGTAATGATCGATTTGTGTCGAGTAGTTGGCACACAGAGTTTGAAATAATGTGATTGCCTCTTGCAAAATAAATTCCGCCTTTTTGAAACAAATTTTTAAAATATTGTTGAAGAAAACAGGGCATTTATCAAAATTACTTACTTCGTGCGCCCAATCTTCGCTTTTTAAGTTCAAAATTATATCGAAATGTAAGATGCTTAATTTTAGAAAATCTGAATCATCTTCAACACTTTTCTGTAATTTGAATTTAATAGAGATAATTAATATTGTGAGAAATACTAACAATTCATACTTGACAGAGAATTAATAGCTTTTTAGCGCCTTCGTAATCTCGCAATATCATCTTCTCTTCGACCAAAAGTAATACAACTTTGGTTAGTAAATTTTTATTTTCTTGTACCTGAAATGTAATAATATCATTTGAAGAATGTGTATTTACTTTATTTACCTCATCATATTTAAATAACTTTTCCGTATAAAACTGAACTAATCCAATGTAGCCCTAATTAAAATAACATAAGTTTTTTATCTTCTCATCATTCCATCGAAATACCATTGACAAAAGTATTCTTGTTGCTTCCAATTCCATTGTAATTTTACTAGAATTATCTGTGCGCTAATGGAAATGGAAATAAATAATAAATAACAATTAATTAAAATTCACGTAATTTTTAGGTTACAAAATTCGAATTGCTTTTAACAGCATTGAAGATGCTTCTTTCAATGTCTTTGTCGCAGATTTTGTGATCTAAGAGACTGTAATAAAGTAAATTAAATAATTATTTTATTAAATTTAAAAAAATATTATTTGGAACCCCAAGTTATTCTCTGCTGAGAGCATATTTTTAAAGCAAAGCGAATGCAATTCTTTAGCTTTTTTCTTCAAATTCAATTTCAAGCAAGTATTTAATATTCTGAAAACGAACGAAATTGAATATTTGATTTTAAACAATAGGAGACATCAAACGAACTTCAGATTTATAAGAAAAATCTCGTCTTCAAAGTTCGTTACATATAAAATTACTTTAAGGAGTGCAAGAGTGGGCAAGGAAAATTGGTAATAACCTATCCATATCAATTCGTCATTTAGATAATTTAGACAATTCGCAATAGTCTTTTTCATCTAATTTTTAATAATGTTTCATTATTATTGAGACATTTCAAAGGTACTTTTACTTGTATTAGACTTTTATTTTCGTCATCAAATGTATCTTGGGATATACACGTGTGCAGATCATGAGATGCCCAATATTCAAAATTTTGAAAAATATTTAGATTTTCTATTTTTTCTGATTTTACAGCAATTTCCTTAGTAAAATTTAAATCAGAAAAAAAGGAAGACAAAAAAATGTTAAGAATGATATACTTTCCACAAAGTGATCACAGCGCTGCAGTTTTCTGCAATTAGAGCAAAATATTCAGTAGATCCTCTGCTATAAAATCTGATCATATGGCATAAAGTACATAACACAGAAAGTTGTGCGTGAATTGGGTTTTCGTTAGGTCTGAATTCATTCTGAAGGTTTCGACTTAAAGCCGATTCGTATGCAAGAACTGCTATGGATTGAGCATTTGAAGTATTCGGATAGTGAACTTCTAATAAAAATTCCGAATATATCAACATGACGTAAGTTGTTTCCAAAATCTCATTTTCCAATTGTTTAATCGAATTGCAGAAAGCTTGTAATTTTACTTTGTTGTTGTCACTGATGCAGGCAAATTCTAACCATTGTCGACTGGAGTATTCCTTACAAATCTAAATATAAATTGACAATTTATATTAGGAAGTCAAAAGTAATAAAATTGTTCACTTCATTAATGTTTTCGTTTTCATTTGCATCCAAAATTTGGTAATGAAATCGTAAATGCTTCACTGTACTAATATTAAATTAATATTAAATTAAGGTTTTAAAAACAGTGTTTAAACATTTACTCGGAATTATGTTTGAATGAAGTCATCAATGGAATAAATTCAGCCAATAGGATTTTGATATTTTCAAATTCATCCTAATATTGAAAAGTATCATTTGATAAATTATTATTTATGATTACTTTATATTTACATTGTCTAACTGGATTTGCATTAAACCATTAACCAAATAACAAACTATTTCAAGAAACTTTACTGATACTTTTTTTGTCATTGGTCCTTTAGTTTTCTAGAATTAAATTCGCAAATTAGAAATTTGCATTATTTTAAACTTAAAACACTTACTTGTTTGTTTTTTAAGATATTAATACAAATTGTAACAATTTCTTGTAGTTGGGTTTTGTAATATTGTCTTTTAAAAACGTTTGTTATAATTGGATAGTATAAAAACCACGCTAACTCAATAATCGTTTCAAATAAATCACCAGTTTTAGAAAAACATTTTCTACGTTCAAATTAAGTGTTAATAGAATAAGAAGAAAAATAAATGATGAGAGTAAAACCCATTACTTTATACTATTAGTGAGAACGTTAATTGCATTTATATTTTGTCTTTCATTTGAATTGTTTGTCAACATCTTTGCTTTCATGCACATCAGTATGCAAATCTTGCTGTGAATATCGTCGTTTCTTAAACAGAAAATAAATATTATTTTTTCTGTAATGAAATTAATTTGAAAAAATTAAGGACGTGCTCTGTTTCTATTTCTTGTCCAAGATTGATCAGTTTATCGTAACATGTTTGGAATAACCCAATGGAGTAAGTAACAAAAGCTAATTGCGCTAAATTTATCCAAACGTGAAATTCAGTTTGTATGTCATTCCATTCAATTTGTTGAGCCGATATTATAACCTAAGTATAATTAAATGATTCGTATTTATATTTCAATTTTTACAATTTTTTTCTCACGTCGTTTAAAGTTAAATCTTTATGTTCTTCTATTGGCTCTTCGGCGGTCTCGATATTTTTCATTGAAAATTGAGTATAATTAATAATTTTAAGCCGTTCCATATTAATTAATAATTGAAACTTTGTTCTATTGTTGAGCTAAATTTTCGGTAAATATCACTTTAAGTTAACGGATGTGCTTATTTTAGTTATCGAATTGTTCATTTTACTTGCATATTTCCATAAATTGTTTCATCGAGAGATGTAGCGAGTACCTGAGCCAAGCGGAGCCAACATTGAATCACAAAGTTGAGATCAGGCCATAGAGATGGACTTTCATTATCTTGCAAATTATTGCATATTATTATTAATACATTTTCACATATCTAATATATTTTCATAAAATGTAGATTATTACGTTTAATAAAATTCGATTTTATTAAGATCTACCGTTAATGCATCCACTGCTAAACTTTTAACTGCATTTGATTCTAATTTTATTTCAACTCTGCAATACTCAGAATCGGAACGAGTAGATACAATTACGGTAGGCATTAGATATTTTAATTGAAAATTAGTGAAATCCAATAACAAATGCAAACTTCTGAAAGTTTATTAACAATAAAAATTCAATCAACATACGATTTGAATATTGATACCCTTGAGGCCCGTAGTCTTCTAAATGTTTGCGAAAAGTATTAATCAAGTCATTTAATTCAGAAGTGATTGCATTGCTTTCTAAGTTGTAAATAATATTCCAGAATTGTCTTAAACCAGAAATTACCAACCAAGATTCATTTAGATGAAGTCCAGCCTTAACTGCCCATTCTATATTAGATATGATCGATTTTGCCTTTTGATCCATGTCTAGTCTATTGTAAATTTGTTAACGTTATAAAGAATAATAATTAACGACTTACTCAATAATGGTATAAATAATAGGCGAAATTGGTTGGTAATTATCATCAATTACTCCACGGAACCGATCTTTCCAATTGCCAATCGTTAATTGTAAAGATTTTAATTTGAGATTTGTGACTCGAGATAAAAGTAAAGAAGTGATCGCTGTAATTCGTAAATCCTGCGCTACCAACGACGGTGCATCACTGACTGAGTCACTGGAAAATTTAGCTGCGAAGCACAAAGCTGCTGTATTAGTAGCAAAAAATAATTTTGCAGCTAATGAAGCGATATTCCAGAGTTCATTCTCTGCAGCAAATCGCGAAATGCGCGCCCATAGTAAAAATTGCATTTTATCCTCCTTTTCGGTTAAAGTTTCCATGAGATTTGCAATTTCTGTTGAAAATGCGTTTTTCCAGTTGAACCATTTCATTTCGGTTTCAATTTCTACAGTAATTTTTAATCGTATTTAATTAATTTTTTTTATTACTACTGAATCTCACCCCAAGGCCATTGTTCTGCGTACAAAAGACGGGGGAAAAGTTCTTGACTTATCGCAGAAGATGCATGCATTAAAATGCATTTCCAAGTTGCCAAATCTTTTGGTTTGAAAATCGTAAGCTGCAAACAAAAACATCATTAAACTGATTAAAATAAATCCTTTAACTTTCTCACTTCATATAATTCGTATATTGTTTGTTCGTAGAAAGTAAAGACTCGAATGGCATTTTTGTTTTTGGCAATAGAACAGTGTAATTTTCTAATTGCTAATATGTCTTGATAGGTATCATTTACATCCATAAAAATTGCCTTTTTAAAATTATTTTAGTTGCTTTAACTAGTTAGAATTTCTTTTGAGTTATTTTTACCTTCTTTATGTGATTTTCCGCATTTAGGTAATCTCCTCTAATTAATTCACATTTTGTTAGCTCGATGTGTAATTGACATAGCATTTCAGTGCAGTTACTAAATTTAGATTGCATTGAAAATAATAAACGTTGATAGGAAATTAAGAATTTGTAAACCTTTTGATTAGATTAAGTCCAATATCAATAAGCACAAGGCTTGGATAAATTTGAATTCTTGTTATTCTATTTAAAAATTTTAAACACAAATTCCACAATAAAGTACAACCTTGTTGTATTAAAGTTGGAGGTCCCAATTCAATTTGCTTTTCTAATATTCTATAGCTTTTGGCTATGGCGATCATTTGCTGAAAATTGTATGGGGAAAATTAAATTTATTTATTATATATAAAAAGAGACTAATTTATTACACTTTGTCTCTTTTTTTCTAATTCACAACTGATGACTTGTGTATTTTTTTCGTTCGATTCTCTTAATATTAGTTTAAACATATTTTTTTCCGCAGAATTCCGCCCAGGCTGAAATAATTACAACTGATTGTAAGTTGATTGTTATTTCCAAGAATTAAAAACTTAACCTGGAGTTTGCTTATAATTTGCAGGCACTTTTTGGCAATTTCGAATTTATTGATGTTTAAGCAAAAATAAAAAAACTCTTTGAATACTTCGTAACTGTAAAATTTCGTTGATGAACTAAGAGGGTTTTTACTATTTAAATATATATAAAACCTAGTTTCTATTGGAAAATTTCCCACTGAAAAAATTGTATTACAGAATTCTCCAAATTCATCTTCAAAATTGTCATCTTTAAGTTTACTGAAATAAAAACAAATCAACTATTGTTTGCAAATTTGCATTGCAAATCTTATACTTTTTCAATGACCACATTTTAAAAAGTATATTTTGTATTGGATTATGTACATACTTCTCAGCATCAAAATTCATTTGATACTAAAATAATAAAAATTCAATAAAATTTCAATTTTTAAAATCTTAGTGTTTATTACCAATTTCTTTAAGACTGGAATCAAATCATTAATTGGCAACGAGTCGAGTTTCTTCCACACACTTAACATATACCACAACTCATCTATTTCCAACTCGTTATCGTCATCAGTGCCGTAAAAATAACTTTCCAGAAGCGCCCTTTTAAAATTTTAGTAACAAACACTAATAATAAATTCTGTCACATTTTTTACACGTCTTACAAGGCCCAAATGATCTTCCATCGACTATCAAAAAGATCAACAGTCAAAGCTTGTTGAAAGCATTTTTTAAAAATGTCATTAAGACATTGACGACTTGCAGGCACTGCAAACATCCGAGCAATTTCCCAAAATGCTGTACATGTTGTTTCAATCAAAAATAACAATTCGTCTCTTGAACTAAAATTATAAAGACAATTATTTTATTAAATTTTAAAAAAATGGAAATTTATTAACAGTAAATCTTGACTGAATTGAAGATTATTGCTGATATAATTCAAAGCTTTTTCAAATTCCTGCGAAAAATAATGCAATTGAATGAAAATATAAATACATTTATTGATACATATTATTAAGACTTACAGGCGATTGAGCTTTAATAGATGCGTTTAATTTTGCTCCAACTACATTCGCTCTGCCCAGATACAGGCAACTTTGTGGTATGCTAGCGAAAAGCAAATCAAGATATTTTTCAGCTTTATTTTGATCATCGTGTTCCAACGAATGTTCAGCGCAGTGCAAAATTAAGTCTTGAAAAATGTGAGGGTCTGTTATCACATCGACACCACTAATAGCTCTTTTTATTTGTTTACAATCTGCAAAATGCTTTTTTTTCTTATTACAAGTTTTTGGAAATTTTTCTTTTATCTAAATCCATAAACTACTATTTATTTCAAACCTGGACATTTTTGAGAAAATAAAGTCCAATCGTTAAGGCTGCTTTTAAGATCGATGTTCATTTTAAATTTTAAGGAATTTTAAAAACAGCAGTGTAGAACAGCATTTGGAACAGTGGTTAAGCTTAAAATTGTTGCCATTGTTATTATTGTTTGAAGCATGATTATTATTATTATTAAACAAGTGTCGACAGCGCTGAATTTTTACCCTGTTGTGCTTTGCTGTTAGCAAGACATATGATATCCATTATGCGTGGCATGCAAACTCCTGGAAATATATAAATTATATTTTAAAATAAAAGTGCTGAATAATGAACTTGTGCGCGTGAGTGACCCTTTGTTTCATGTTTTTGTTCACAACCTAAAATATTTCCCATTGGATCTAACAAATCATTGTTCGGTGATGGTGTTAACATAACTGATGAATACTTACTACAATATCCACGTAAGCGTTTAGAAAGAAATTTATAATTTAATATTTATAAAAATAATTTTATTTTGTTCATAAATATTTTTTTTAACAAAAAATTTAAAAAAAAATAGTTTTTAACACAGAAAATATTTTACTTGTTTGCGGTTCCATACAATCCGTGGTGGTGAATGTAATCGATTACAGAGTCTTGAGTTAAATATTTGACACTTTCACCTCGGCTTATTGCACGCCTAAAATAATTTATTTTTAGTTCGATAAAACAATTATTAAGAAAAATTATTTGAACCTGAGTTTTGTAGCGCTAATTTCATTGGTGATCCATTCAGTAACAATAAATATATTATTCTGAAATAAAAAATGTTTTAAAGATGTTTTAAAAAGTTTAATTTTTTTTTTTACTTGATATTTAGAAAGAACATCGGATTCATAAATAAATTTGCTTGGATTGCTGCCTTCTCTCGAAATAACAACAAGACCGTATTTGGATACAATTTCAGTAATCTGGAAAAATAATTTCCAAAATTTTAATTTTAATTTTCGATAATTTCTAGTTGAATAAATTCACATCTTCGTCTTTCCACAATCCAGGGACTGCGAACGATTCCAATAGATCAGCTCCACACAAAAGTTTTAATTGGACTTGACGATTTTGATTATTTTTGTTATCGACTTCATCTGTTCGTAAAGTTAATTTAAGTATTATTCTAAATCTCTTTTTAATTCTCTCACCTCCCGATAAACTCTCGTCAATTTTCGATCGTTTTTTTGGCATAACTGATTCATTTTCCGAAGAGTTTATTACATTTTGATGATGTTCCAACACTTTTCGTGTTTCGACCCAAGAATTTTGCTCCGATTCCCATGCGTCGACTCTAAAATAATGCAGAATTCGTTAATTACTTTCGAAATTTAAGCTGAAAACTTAATTAAATTTACTTAATCCAATCAGACGATTTAGAGGCCAGATGCACCATTGCACATCTGTGTTGCGAAGAAATTAAACCTAATTTCTCATAAGCATCGTTTACTGGAGACAAAATTCCTGAAATCACTTTATATTTTCCTAATTTGTGTAAGTGGTCTTTTGCGAGTTCTATTGGAATAAAATATGAAATCAAATTTTAATTCGTAATATTGAGAAATCAAATTTACTTACCGAACATCCGCAAATGCATATTCGTTATCGGATTGAATGAGCCACACGCTAAAAGTACGATTTTCGTTTGCGGTAAATTCATGATGAAATTCCCAAAAAAGTCAAGAACATTGCACCACTAACATGAGTGTGTTATGCTGACGGAAAAACCCCAAAATTGTAATCGCCTATTATCAACTCAAAAGTAAAAGCCAAAGATGGACATTTGTTGTTACTTCATTGATAACAAAACTATAAATTGTCGATGAATAAATATGAAGAGCAATCTAAAGAAGTCTATAAAGAGACAACACTGTTGAGTGCTGCTTGTGTTGTTGTTTATAACATATGGGCAGGGCAATTGGTTTTTAACGCCATCTCGGATTAAATTTTAACCGTTTTTATTTTTAAAACTAATTTTATTTATTATATTATTTTAAATAAAAAATAATTTTAAAATTTTGTATAACATTCAATCACTTTAGTTAAAAATTAATGGCTTAAAAATGTAATAAAAATATAGCGCCACTTAGTGGAAGCCAGGAACGAACCTTTCAATATGGCGTTAGTCCGAGACAGTGATACATCGCTTTGGCTTCATAATAAGCTTGGAACAAGTAACGATTTGTGGTCTGGCGGTTCTATTTGTTCTCAGTTGAATCAAGACGTTCTAAGGAACGTTAAAGAGTGCTTTATCGATTTGCAAGTACAAGTTAAACTTAAATTGTTACTTGCCTTTTTACACATCCCGCGGCGAAATGTCGAAGAGGTAAACGATACATTTTCTCACATAACCAATGCAAAATTAATGCTGACATCTATTTAACTGCACCTTATTTCATTTCTAGTGGCGTGTGGAGTTGGAAGAAATATTGGAAATCGCTTTGGCTGATGGAGATCAATGGGTATCGATGTTGGCTGAAATTCTTAAAACATATCCGGCAACTGGAACACTTAATTTGGAAGTCGAGGAGAATTCGAAAATCTTCACTGATTTGGTTACCGACTTGAAAAAAATTGGTAAATTATAAATTCAGAAAATGCTTCTTGGTTAACTGAAAAATTTCTCTATGCAAATTTAAATTCAAATTGACCATAATAATCGAAATCTTTATTTAGAACAAGATTTAGATGCTCTTTAATTGGACGTGAACGTCAAAGATACTGAAGATGATTACAAATTGAGCAGAAAGAATGACATTCCTATTATTGATTGAAATATTACTAATGTTATAATTGATGTTATTAATGACAACAACTTTTCTTTTTTTTTTTAATTGCCTGAAAAATATATTTGAAATTTTTTATTTCTAATTGCAGTTCGAAAAAGCAGTGATCTCGCTATGCTGCCTATGGAATGCTTATACCTGAATAAAAATGCGCTAAATGCTCTTATTGGGCACCAGGCTCAACCCGTAAAACACTTTACGCTGAAAAGGAAGCCAAAGTCTGCAGCATTAAGAGCTGAATTACTTCAAAAATGTAAAAAAAAAAAAAAAAAAAAAAGGTTTTAAAATGCATGTTAATTAATATAATTAATTCTTTTCTTCAGCTAACGATGCTGTGAATAATTCAAAACGAAATATCACGCCATCAGTTCCAATCCGATCTCGTGGATTGATAAAAAAGATGGACGACACTAGTAAATAAAGCGTAATTACAACATTAATACTTAATTAAGTTAACTTTTTTATTTTTTTAAAGCACCACTTAAAGGTTTACCGAGTCGGTCGCCAATGGCTGGATTTCGTTCACCACCGAGCGGTCTCAGTCGATTGGGATCGACTCCTTCGTCACTCATTAGACCACCGACACGAACACCGGCAGGCAAAAAAGACGGAGGAATCAAAGTACATAAAACGATTAAAACATTAATTTTTACAATTCATAAATTAATGCAACAATTCGGTACGAAAAAAGTTGTTAGACATTAACGAACAGCCAATGGGTTACGGAAGAGAAGCAAAACGAAGGAAGAAGCAAGCGGAAATGGAAGTAGTGGAGCAACAGAAGAAGGAAAAAGAAGCGAACCAAACGGGAACACCAGTTGCTATGGCAACACCTGATTACGCCATTGGATTAGTTTCGACTGGACTATCCACACAACTGGTATCACCAAACACTCCAATCGCACCCGCGAGTGGACCAACTTATGTGCCATCATCATCTTCGACCAATCACATTTCTATCACTGGATCAGCGACTGTAGTTCCTCCCGGTCAGTTTATTTTAATAATAATTAAAAAATTATTTTATTTTAATATTTATAAAAAATATTTTAGCTACGACACCTGCACCGACGGCATTACAACAGACGAGAGAGAACTTGCAACAGACATTGCAGCAAACTCAAATCAGAACGCAAATGGTTACAACGCCTATAAATATACCAACAGTAACCGCAACAGCAATTGTCGTTACCCAACAACCATTACAGACACAAGCACAAGCGCAATCGCAGCAACAACAAACGGCTCAAACGAATGTAACGCAGCAACCTGCACAACAACAAGTTCAAGTGCAACAGGTGCAAGTGCAATCTACTCAGCCGATAAATGTGGCTCAAGCGCAACCTCAGCAACAGACACAGAAAAAAGGATTATCACTTACAGTAAATTATTTTATTTGGATATTTATTTTTGTAAAATTTTAAATTAAATTTGTTTTTATAGAAAGAACAAATTCAAGAAGCTCAGGAAATGTTTCGTACGTCTAATAAAGTTACTCGGCCAGAAAAAGCCCTTATTCTTGGATTTATGGCTGGCTCCAGAGGTAATTTACATATTTAAAATAAATTATTTATTTTAATTATTATAATTTATTTTTATTTATTTATTTAGAAAATCCATGTCCCCATTTGGGCAATGTTGTAACTATCAAATTGAACGAAGATAAGGAAACTATGCAAAACACTGAAGGGAATTCAGTTACTATGTTAGTTGAAACTCACTTTCAAATGAACTATAACAATGGTGAATGGAAACGAATCAAGAAATATCGAAGAGCGGAAGAAACGACTTAATTTTATTCCCAGAAATTAAATAAAGGTTAGAATGCGGCATTATCAATTTTTTTTATTATAAAAACCTGAATCATACTTCAGTGAAGAAAGATTTACGTTATTAACACTCTTCATTTTTGTATAAAACGGTTGTACGAATTGTAAATAGATTATTTCAAGCTGTGATTCGACAAGCTCACAACGTATTTACTCTTCTTTTTTTCTATTTCCAAACATTGAATTGATGTTCTTGTCATTGGGCTATATAAAAGGTGATGACCATCTTGTATTACATATTGTAACGATATTTATTTAACAAAAAAAATACAAAATAACAAAATTATTTTAAATATTTGACTACGACGTGGACGCAATAATCGTACGGCGCCGATGCAAATGGATACAAACCATTTTTATCTCGATATTGGTTGATGCGGACCGATTTCAGGATTTCGTACTTGAGCAATTTGCTACAAATATCCTAAAACGATACCATTCAAATTATGTCTTACAATATTTGTAAGAATTATAATAAAAAAATCTTATGTTAATACCTGAGTCAAACGACTTGTGTTTGTTGTGACAATTAAATCGAAGTTATTTTCCTTAGCAATTCGCACATTCTCCTTTTCAATAAATTGTGCCAATTCCACATTTTCAGCTGCAGTTAAATGATTCGCTGTTCCCAACAGTAGCGCGTGCATTATTTTATTTTCCTTTTCAAGTAGTTTAGTACAGATTGGACCTTCTACGTGTTCCAGAAAATCAATTATAATCTGCGAAATAAATGTTGGGTTGAAAATTAATAAAATTTAATTAAGTTTTATGGTGTATTTACCTCCATTCGAGTTTTTAGTTTGAATTGTGGCTCGTCTTTAAGGTTTGTGTTCAAAGCAACCCCTATAAATTCGTTATTTTCATCTACAATACCGAACGATGCATTTGACATCGTAAAAGAATCCCATAAATTCTCAACGAATTCGAGAAAGTCGTCGATGGTTGTTTCCGCATATTGATCCAAATCCCCTCTAGAAATAAAACTTATCGATATGAGAGATTGAATTTTGGTTTTCGGGATGTCGATGATAGGGACTGAACGATATTTCTTCGGAAGTTTATCGATAATCCATTCGGTTGATGGCTGCATTTTGTGGACGATATCGCGCAATGAAATCGCTTGTAGGAACTCTGAAATGCCGATTGAATAGCCTTTATCCATCAAAAGGCTAATTGTGTTCAACACGTTGAGCGAATTTCCACCGATGTCGAAAAAATTCGAGTCGAATGAAATGTTATTTTTTCGCGTAAAGCCTAAAACTTGGCTAATGACTTTGAAAAGTATCGAAGCTGCATCGCGCTCGGTGGAATCAAATTGGGTTAAATTTAATTCGAAATTATTATTTTCAAGGTTTGATTTGGCTTTTGTTTCGAATTGATTGATTAGTGACTGACGATCAATTTTACCGTTATACAGTAGTGGAAAATCATCAACTCGATAAATGAATGGCATCATGTGATTTGGTAATTTCTCTGATAATATTTTATCGAGTTTAATTTCATTTAAATTCTCCAGTTTAGTTTTATAAAAGGCTAATATTGTCTGATCCTCTTTTCCCGTGTGGTAACACAGTACCACGCATGAAATTACACCTGGTATAGTACTAATCGAGCGCTCGATTTCAGACATATCGACACGCTGACCTCTGATTTTAATCTGTAAAATTAATAAAATAAAATTTCTAGAAATTATAATAAAACTAAAAAAATAATGTCATTACCTGACTATCATTTCTTCCTTCGTAAAGTAAAGTATCGTTGACTATTCGTCCAAAATCACCAGTATTATACAGAAAGTCGTGGCCAGTTTTAAAATCGATTTCATTTTTAATGTATTTTGAATCGTTACTTTGATTCAAATATTTCGATACGTTTTTACCACTCACGAAAATTTCTCCGATCGATCCTTGGGGAATAACTTTACGATTTTCATTCAAAACGTAAATATTTGTGTTGGTCACTGGTACACCTATTGGTACTTTACCATCCACAGTTTTATCGCGAATATCTTGAGGTGAATTAAAAACCGAATACGTCACATCGGTGATTTCAGTGCTGCCGTAGAAATTTGCGAAAATTGTGTTGTTTTGAAAAACTTGGAAAAATTCTCGGAGAAATTCAACCGTTACCGTTTCAGCACTCGAGACGATCAAACGCATTTTAGAAAGCTCTATTTTCGAGATGCGGATATAAAAGAAAATCGATCTGAGTAACGATGGTACGAGCATCATTCGTTCGATTTCATATTTTTTCAAAATATTCACTAAAGCTTGAGTATTCTTTTTATCTTCGGCAGATACGATTACCAATTCTTTACCCTGAAGAAGGGGTCCAAAGATTTCGGAAATCGAATCGACGAATGCGAGAGTCGTTTTAAAAATACACGTTTCGTTTTCACCGAATGGGAATTGTTTCCATTGCCATTTTAATCGATTTAATAGAGACGAGTACTTCAAAGCAGCTCCCTTCGGTATTCCCGTGCTTCCCGAAGTGTAAAGAACTGCAGCAATTGAAGGATTAGGATCAATCATTTCATCCGAATCAAGATTTCTTACGCTGTGTTTACTTCCAATTAGGTTTTCCATCAATTTTTCATGCTCGATTATTAATCCTTTCCAGCTTTTCGGAATTTTCGTTAAACTATCCCGCGTGCAAACGATAGCCAGAGGTCGAGAATCGATTAAAATGTGTGAAGTACGATTAACTGGAAAAGAATAATCCAACGGTACGTATGAAATTCCTAATTTAAGTATGGCTAATAGCAACACTATTAAATCGTCGCTCGGAGGTAGAAAAACAGCAATGATATTAGATGCGTTTCCTTCTTTTCCATCGATTTTGCCATTATTATCGAGATATTCGGATAAACATCGAGATAATTTGTTAGCCCGGTTATTTAGCTGCTCGAAAGATACCGAAGTGTTATTGAAAACGAGAGCCCGTTTATGGGCTAAATCTGGATGATCTTCGATTAAATCCTCGAATATTCGGTGAAACAAAAGTGACTTTTCGCTCAATTCTTCTTCGGGTCCGTATAGGATGCTTTGAGATTCCATATTGCGAGCAAGATCAGGTTGTGGTCAATTCAAACTTGCTGATTCGTCGTTTTATAACGTTGCCTTTTGGCTGACGTCAGTATCTCGCAGACGTAATTCAAAAATGTAGGTTCACTTGAGGATATTGCTTTTTATGAAAACGCAACTTAAACATTTCAAAATAAAAACTCGTTTAGATTTGTCTCAATTGTAATAAAAAATTATTTATTTGTAATTCAAAAATTTTTTTGATTAAGAAATATCAAAATATGATAAACTGCATTTTATGTTTCTAATTTTATTAAAAATTATTTTATTTATTTTTTTGTCTAAATAAGCCATATAATAAATACTGAAAAAAAAGAACAGTTTTTTTTTCAATGTATTATTAAGAAATACTAAACACAACGTATTTTCACATCCTGATTACGAAATGAAAGGAAATTCCAATTGCGTGTATACTAAGAACAGTGACGATTAACATTTTATTCATTGCGTTTTTTAATCGCAGTTATAGCTGCCAACCGCCCTGGAGATCCCGTAACTCCTCCACCTGGATGACTCCCACTTCCACACAAGAATAATCCTTTTATAGGGGTGTTGGGTGCTTGGATTAGTGAAGTCGGTCTGTTGATGTATAATTGATCGAAACTTAAAGCCCCGTGGAAAATATTCTACGATAAAAAAAAATAAATTTCAATATCTATTTTACTTAACATTTATTTTTACGCCTCCAGTGAGTCCGAAAATATTCTCGAGGTCAGGCGGACTTAGAATTTCGTAACCAATTATCAAATCTCTAAACGAAGGCGCGTATCTTTCTATCGAATTAATAACTGAAACAAATGTTTTCGCACATTTAATATTCAAATAAGCCGAATTGAGAATAAATTAGTGATTAACTGATATCGAAATATTTTTTTTTCGTCATTTCATCCCACTTTTTGCCATCTGAAAGATGATAAGGAGTGAACTGAGAGAAAATAAGACACACGTGACATCCAGTAGGTGCCAATGTGTTGTCCAATGTCGATGGTATAACCATTTCAATCATTGGCCTAAAAATTGTAAATTATAATCAATTAATTTCCAATGACATAACAAAGTTATTGTAACCTTTCGGGTAAATTTCCTTGCTTTCCAGCCATATAGGCCTTTTCTAACATTTCCATACTTTCACAATTGATGTGAATTGATGATTGGTGATGAGGCATTGCCGAATTCGAATGAGGCGCAGCAGTAAAATTTGGCAAACCTTTTAATGCAACTAAAATTTAAAAATAAAACTTCAAAATTAGATTAATTGGTTTTAATCCCATTTTACTATTGATTTTCGTAACCGATGTTTCATAATCAATTCGAGAAATTTCTGATTTGTAATCAGACGGTAGCAAACCGTCGTCCAATAAATCTAAAAACGTAATTTTTAGTGTTGCATTTGACAGTACGAGCGGTGCATTAATTTCCATTCCATCGTCTAAAACGACTCCCTCCGCACGATTATTGCGAATTTTGATTCGTTTAACTTCCTGCGAAAACAAAATTTTAATTTGTTTTTAAATTTCAATTCGTTTCGTTACTTTGCGCGTAAAAATGTCAGCTCCCAAATCGGTCGCTGCGTTTGCAATTGCTTGAGATACGGCACCCATTCCACCTTTCACGTATCCCCAAGCTCCATCGAAGCCATCAACTCCACCAATCACATGATGCAACAATAGATAACCGCTGCCTGGATTCATTGGACTTAGCATCGCTCCAACTAATCCATCAGTCGCCAAAGTCGATTTTAGACAATCGGTTTCGAATCGTTTGTTTAAGATTTTGTATACCGAAGAGAAAAGAAGTTCTATTAGAAATGGGAAATCTTTGCCGATGTTTTTACTGACATGACGTAATGGTGTGAACGTTTTAACAGCTTTAAATCTTTGCAACCACGTGCCATTGATTAGGTTTGAAATATCTGGTGGAAGATGATCTAAAAGTGGGTTTATGCTGTTGATAATGTTTGTCAACGATTGATCGTAATCTATATAAGCCTGGTAAAACAATCTGAATTAATTAATTCAATTTTTAAATATTATTTACATACTTTAACATCTTTATTAGAAAATCGACCGATTTCTCTGAATTTGGTTTCATTGTCTAAATACAAAGAGAGGGATTTTGGTTGATTTTCTTTCCATTCTGATAAAGGTGTGAAAGAATTTGGATTTCTTAAGTAAATTTCAACACCATATTCCTACAAAAGAAATATATTCAACACTAATGTCTAAATCCAATTGATTTTATGCAAGAACAATTCATTCTTACAAGGGAAACCTTTGAAGTTGTCCGCCTCCAATTGCAATGAATTTAAAGGAATAAATGCATTATTGCTTAACTCGATAATCTAAAAATGGACTATTTCTTATAGGAAAGAAATTGCTCTTTTTTCCTATGGGAAAAAGTGAATTTTTAGGCCACAAGTTTAGCAATATAAAATCTATTTTATTGAGTTGCTATCTAAGATTGGGGCAATGTATTAATTAAGAAATAATGTATTAATTTCTTTAAATTCAATCCAATTGGAGGCAGACAACTTTGGAGGCTTCCCTTGTTAGTGCATTATTTGAGTAGTAGAGAAATTGGAAAATTATTACGTAATTTAATTTACCTTAAGTTTTAGTTCTTTAAAAATAATGGGACGAAACAAACTGAAAACGTAAGAGGCTCTTGAAAATTTGAATCCAGGAATGATTTCTTCGGTAATTGCGGCACCGCCTATTACATGCCTGCGTTCCAAAACACACGCCTTCAATCCATTTTTCTGCAGATACGTGGCCTGTATCGATAGCCATTAGTTAAATAATCAGTATCAAATCTTGTTTATTTATCTAATTGTTTATATCACCGCAACTAATCCATTATGTCCTCCACCGATTACTATAGCATCGTACGACGATTTTGGTTCCGAACTTAGTAATCGTCTTTTACAAATTAGCAATCGATTTTGCCGGTGAATTAATTTTTGCAAAAACATATTTTGAATCACACCAAACCCTTATCGCTGTTCAAAGATTATATTACTTGATTACTTGATGTCTGATGTAATAAAAAGCTATTTATAAAAATGGAAGACCAAAAAATAAAGTAATTTGTATATTGAATTTATAATGTGTAATTAATTTTAATTTATAATTTAAACTTTAACTGAAATGAATAAATTTTAATCCTGTCAGAATGTTGTTTATTGTTTTCTCGTTGAATAAGCTTAAATTGAATTGTTCAAGTGATAACATTTTGTTGACAAATTTATTGCGAGATAATCAAAGATATGATATCATCTGAGTTAGGTAAGGTGGAACATTTTGGAGAAAGCATGGAAACGCATTCGAGTAGGTAATTATATACGGTTGTGACACGAACAAAATTGTAGTTAGACATTTTTAATTAATAGAAGATGGTGAGTAAACAACCGCCGTTTGAAACGTTTATGAGATCGGAGTCGACTATAAGCAGTGGAAATGATAACTCCTCCTATATTGAATTACTAATTGAAGATATAGAACTGACAAGTGATCAGTTCAGTACTCCTTGGAAGTAAGTAGTCAACTTTTAAATAATAAGAGACTAAACAAATAAAGAATAAACAAGTACAACGTTTTTAAAACTAGAGCTTATTTTAAAATTTTGTTGTTGGAAACATTTACAAAATATTTATTATGGACAATAGATGACATTATAAGAAATATCTGAAAGTCAAATCTTTATCTGCTGCCTAAATTCAATATAATGGCATTGTCGATAGCTTTTTGACCATTAGTTAATTAGGAGCAGGATTGTTTTCAGCTCTGTGGCAATCAATCAGAAAAGATTTTTAGCTGTTGGCTTTGTATTCGGACGATAATGATTTTCAGTGGCAAAATTTCTAATAGGAGCGCTTGCCCACAGTACCTGCCTTCTCTATAAAGGGGCTCGGGTGCAATTTGCAATTTCTCCCTGTCAGATTTGTTAGTGCCCCAAAAATTACCTGCACCCTGCAAATGATTTTTGGGCCCTAAAAGATCTGAATAATAATAATAATAATAATAAACATATAAAATAAACAAAGAAAATTGTATTCGAGAAGACTCGTTCCCTGCTCAGTTTCTTAATTTTAACCAATTAATTAACCTTTTTTTGGGAATGAACATGTTAATGCAAAATGTGAATGTTGCTGGAATGTTGCTGTGGCTGGCCCTCAGGGCCGGCCTGAAGGCGGTGCGGTGTATGCAGCTGCACAGAGCCCCGCGCTGTCTTCTAAAGCCCCATATCCCACATTCATTGCAAAAATTAAAAAAGGCCCCACAATCGGAATTTGCACAGGGCCCCACAAGTTTTCCAAGCCGGCTCTGCCAGCTCAGCTCACCTCTATTTGGAAATGTAGCCAAATATTAAAAATAATGCTGACATTAAATAACTTTCCTTGCTGCAAGCCGGGAAAACCAAGCAATCGGAGATAATTTGTGTAAAAGCTAAAATACCCATATAATAATTGATTGAGACGTAAATTTATAAATAAAAAATTATTTTTTCCTTGTGCAAAACTGAAGTGAATATCTTAATCTGTTTTACACTAAGAATGGACAATTTTTAAACATTTCCCATAACATTTTTAACTCATTGAAAACACCTTCAATATAAAATTTGCTAACAGAAAGGTTACATAAATTGTTGAGCAGAATGTGGCTTTAATATAATTCATTGTAGAAAAATTGTGTACAAATTGTTTTAACTTACAATTTGGGAAGTACTCAATTGTTTAACTGTGAAAGCGAAAGACACCATAGACCACAAATGCTAGTCACATTAAAAATTATAAAATATTCCTCGATCGAAAGCAATTTCGAAATATGAGATTCTGTTTGCTTATCGTTTTAATTGACTTTTACGAAAGTTAATACGACCCAACAAATCATTCCACAACGGATGTCAATCGTATGATTGGTTACAGCGGTCAGGCTAAAATCGGCCTCATCCGCTTCCATCATTAGGACTCTTTCTATGGCGAGACATTTTATGCTTTAGGGTCGTTTACTTGCATCTTGACTATAACATGGCCGAACCGGATCCCGACTCTCAGTTAAATCCAGAACATGAACATTTATTATACGAATTAGAATCATCCGATTTAAGTAGTGTTGGCGTTGTTATTAGGTACTTCTTCAAAGATTATAACTTCGTTTGTTACGGTTATGCGGTTCATGCAAATTTTTACAATAATTTGATATTCGTAGCCCACTAGAAGCTATAAAGCATTGTGAAATATTATAATTTATTTTGTGATTATTTTTCAGGAGGATTTATGATGGCGACGAACAAGAAGTTGAAAAGTTTATGGAACGATTGGATGCCAGAATCAAAACTCATGACCGAGACATTGAACGTATGTGTAATTTTCATTACGAAGGATTCATCGAGTCTATCCGAGAATTGCTTCAAGTCAAGAATCAAGCGCAAAAATTAAAGGTTAATTAGATTTTAAAAGAATTAAGTGAATAAAACTGAAATTAAAATCAAGCGCTCTTTAATCGTAGAATGAGATTTCCCAAACCGACATCGACTTACAAGACTCGGCATCAAAATTACTTAATTCTGGTGAAGAATTAGCCCGGTTAAGGAGGAGACAAAGCAATATTGCAGCTGCGATAGATAGTTTATCAATATGTTTACCAGTTTTACAAACCTATGCTACGCTTGAAAATCAAGTGAATGAAAAAAGGTGCGACATAAATTTTACAATTTTCAAATGAAATTAAGTATTTTGTATTCACGTTTCGAATTGTTTCGCGCAGATATTACTCAGCTCTTAAAACATTAGAACAACTCGAACACACACATTTACCTTTGGTCGCCAATTACGGATTTTTCCAGCAAATGCGTACTAAAATCCCTCGCCTACATCAAGATATAAAAGAAAATTCTCTCACAGATTTAAGCGCATTTTTGGAGAATGTGAGACAAAAATCTTTCGAAATTGGAGCCAAAGCAATGGTTCAAGTTAGTTGTTATAATGGAAATTTATGTTGTGTATTAAAAGTCGAATGTATGTTCAGGTCGCAGAACAAAGTAACATGAATCTTAAGGGAATACCAAAGATAATGTCTTCTTGTGATTCATTGGGCAACAATAATTTGCCTTCAAAGGGCGAAATGAGTCCTCAAGATATAGTCGAATTTTCTCCAGTATATAGATGCTTACATATTCATTCCGTATTAGTAAGTGCTTTAACCTTATTATTTATTACCTGGAATAAAATAGTTTTTTTCTTAGGGATTCAGAGAATCTTTTGAAGCAGATTATCAAGACAAAAGGCGGGTACAAGCAGAGCTGGCTAATGAACCGCCACTGAATATGGTAATTTAAATTTAATATAAATAGTTAATTAAACTTCAGATTAAATTTAATAAAAAGGTTTATTGTGATTTAATTTACACATTGATTGAAATTTATTTCTAATTGGTTTTTCAGAGAAATAGTATCGACAAATATTGGGATTATCTTTGTGGGATAGTCGGGTAATTATAATTTTTTAGTTTCTTTTAAAATTATTTGTAATTTGTGATTAATGTTTACTATTGACAGGTTTTTCGTTGTCGAAGAACACATTTTGAACACGGCTGATGGGCTTGTTAATAGAAATTATTTGAACGATGTATGGGAAAAGACAGTTTCAAAAATAAATGCAGCTATCAGAAAAGAAGCGGTATAAATAAATTTTAATATTTTTAAGCAAAATAATGTATACAATTAAAAAAATTATTTAATTTCAGGCATTTTGTAAAGATGATGAATTTATAATTGTAGTTATACACATCGTAAGATTATTCAGTACTACTATGCAGGTAAGACAGAGTGAATAATAATTTGAAAATTATTAATTTTATTAATTTTTAATATTAGGGTTACGGTTATACTGTTCAGAAATTATCGTATTTAGTGCCTGAATTAAGAGATCAATATATGGATATTTTAATGCAGAAATGGCACGCGATATTTCAAAATATTTTCGAACACGATTCTTATTCAGCAATAACGATCGAAAGTGAAGATGAGATGAGAAGTGATGAATATTTAATTTTGCGAAATTTTCCTTTCGAAGAGAATTTAATTAAACATGTAAATTGAATATTATTGATTTCAAGATTATTATTATTTTTTGTAATGTAAATATTTTATTTTCAGACATTTCCAAAAAGCTTTCCTTTTTCGTATATGGTTCCTAAGGTGTACGACGAAGTAGTTAAATTTATTCACACTTGCCACACTTTTTATATTACTCTACAATCAAGTTCGGCAGAAACAGTCGATAGTTTAAGGAAATATACAAACTTATTGCTGCAAACCACATTGAGTACATGTTTATCGAATATAATTAAAGAATCCAAAGTTGGGCTTCCACAAGTAGGTGTTACACTTTGATTTGTTTCGCCATTTACTGAAGTTCTTATTGTTTCATGCAGTTAATTCAATTGATGACAAACATCAGTCATCTCGAGAAATCATGTTTAAATTTGGAGTTTGTTATTTCTAGCATTTCTGGGTATTAATATTAAATAATTTTCAGATTTTTTGTATAATTTGTTTTAAATTTTCAGATCAAATTTACCTAGCTCAACCGTTAATACTATTCAAGGACAAAGTATATTTAAAAAAGCAAGAAATGATGTCGAAGGTCAAATTATTAATCAATTAAAAGTTAAGATTAATGAATTTTTAAGTTTAGGTAAAAATAATTTTCGTTTTTAATATGTAATTTCACTAACATTTTAATTTCTTATTTTTTAAGCGGATTATATTTGGCTGCTTCCTGAGCTTCCAGTGGAAAACAATAAAATTCACGGTAAAGCGAGCGATTTTATCGTCGATTTAATTTCATTTTTAAAGAATTTTCTTGTTTCCATACCCGACCCTCCAGTAAGTGGTCATCTTGAATATTTTAATAACAAATTATTAAAATCTTATTATTTTATCAGATAAAAATAGTGGAAACTGCTTGCATGACTGCCTGTATGTATATATCACAACAATTGATGAAATTTCTAACGGACGATAAAAGTGTAAAACAAATATCAAAAGGTGCTTTACAACAACTTAGTTTAGACGTGGAGCATTGCGAAGGTAAAAATCTCTTTATTCTTATTAATTTCAGTAAATCAAAACTTAAAATTTCTTTATATTCCGTAGCATTTGCATCGGAGCCAATAAACGGACTCGAACAAGGAACACTTTTAATGTACTTTTCCGATCTGCGACAAATCATAAATCTCTTCATCAATTTAGATTGGTCGGTGTATTTTCGCGATTACGGAGAACCAAAGAGTAAATATTTAAGAGTGACACCAGACACTGCAATTACTCTATTAGAAAAGTAAGTACCGTTAGTTTAAATTTTAAACTCGGTATAAATTCAAATAAAACACTTTCAGATACCGAGATGCAGAGACGAAAAATGTAATGTCCGTTTTTGTTAAAAAAGAAAGAGAAAAGAAGCGATTTTTAGAATTAGTTTTAAAACAATTAAAAATGCTAACGACTAATGGAAGTTCTACTTAATCAATACTTAAAGCAGATAATGTAATTTAAGTGATGTGAAAAAGGTGAGGGGGTCGAACAATAGTCTGAACAATTGCCCAGTGAACATTGTAAAATAACGTTATATTTTGTTAATTCGGTGCACCGTGGAGCAAATTAATGTATCATTAGTTGACAAGGAACTCGTATTATCACGGGAGAGTTATTATTTACATGTTTTAAACTGCAAATTCTTATTGCAGTGTTAAAGAACAAATTTATATATATGCCAATTGTACAAAGAAAAAATTATAAAATTATGTTGAAATTAAAGGAATTGTGTATGAAATAATTTTGGTTAAAAAAAAATCGGTGGTTTGTTTTTCATAAATGAAATTTTTCTATTGAAAGGCTTAAGCATATTTTGTTGTGTAACGATTCAATCGCATAAATAACTTGGAATTATTTTTTTAAGTTTTGGAATTTGTTTAAAACTCTGCAGACATAAATGTTCAAGGTAAAACCAGTGAATGAACTTTTAAAATCGTTTCTAAAAATAGAAGAGGAAAGTGAAAACAAAAGGCTGAGTTGAATGATCCGAATCGTGTTATATTTTCCACTGATAACAAATGAAGGACACACAACTTCGTATTTAATGAATAAAGAATAAAATCGAAACCAAGTGAATAATTTTCTTTTTAATGAAAATAAATTAATTACATCTGAAAATGTCCAACTGCAAAATTGCACAAATTTTGTGAATTTTTCAAAACTGGTTTAAAAATCACAGACCAAATTTGAATATAACTACATTTAGTGACAGATTTGCACTAAAGAAAAAACAAATTTCTAACTAATAAATCATTTCGAACTATTTCGTCCAAATATATTAAGATTTTTTTAAAATATTTTATCCTCTCTGAAGCTCGATTTAATTTTGTAGCAAATGATAAATAATAATTAACACTAATCATAAATAAATCCATCATCACAATATAATGAAAATCCACATAAATTCTATCCTCGCTTAACACGTGAAACTTAAATCTACCTTAGAAAAGAAAAACTCAGCGATAAAATCTCATAATTCTACTGGAATAAAAATTATCAAATATTTATTTTTTTAAACTATTTTAAAAAGATTTCTTGTTCCCTCCATTTCTGTTCACAAATAATCTGTCAACTATTATTAACATACTACGAGATATAGATATATATATATTTACATAATATTTACAAAAATATGAATCGGTGGTTGCTTATTTATTTATTTTTATTTATTACTCACATCTGGGTATGCTCTATTAAGAGATTAGTCCTTTCATTTTGTACGGGATATCCAGGGTTCTCTGGCGATACAAATGTCGGATCATTTTCAACCAATACCTCGTGACCTCCGATAACATTCGATGTTAATTTTTCTACATTTCCTACTGGGATGCTATTCGATCGAAGCGAGGCTTTGTTCAATTGCCTTTCCTGTAACGTTGCACTCAGCTGACGAGAAGCTGATCCCCAATCAAATTTGTTCGCTGGCGCAGTATCCTCGGAAACTGAGTAATTCTTTGTCTGTTTCAAACTTGATGAATCAAAATTTAAATTAGCCGCGTTATTTATTATTTCCTGCGCAGATTCGAGGTCACCTGCATGTTCGTTACTTGCTTTAAACAACTGAAATATTAAACAATCGAAGTTTAACTAAAATTAAATTAATTTTTTATTAAAATGATTTGATCTTTAACCTTGTCTACTTCTTGCTTGACCTGATCAGCCATTGCTGGATCGAGTTTCTGTTGTTTCTCTAATATTGTAGCTTGTCGAGCTGCCACATAATGCGATCGACGGATTTTTAAATAGAAAACGTCAGCAATTGCTCTCACGGTGTAGTCGGGTACAAAGGTTGTTTTCGCAGCTTCTTGTGGTATTGCTTGTACCATTCCTTTGGCTATTGCTGAAGGCGTGAGATCTATTTAAAAATAAATTAAAACCACTTTTGATCACATGGTAGTCGTGTTTAAAGCAAATACCTGGAAGAATCAGTGTAACCGCTTGAAGCCCGAAGAATGTGAAGGGACCACATTCAAATACCATATTTTCTTTGCCAACTGTTACTTCCACTCGACCCTCGAGTATGAGGACGAAAAAGTCAGCAACTTTACCTCGCTGATAAATGTAAGCATTTGGTTGTGCAGCCGCTTCCTTATTTTTAATTCGAATGTTGAAAATGATATCCTGCTTCATGAGTCGACGAAGAATTGTCTCCGAAATGCAGTCTTCTTTGAATGCATCCACTGAAAAAACGGGTGTCGTTTTATTTACGAAATTACTTTGATTACCTTCGACTCACTCGTAGCTAAGTATTGAAATGTTGCGAGTGCGAGTTGTGGTGAAATCTGAATTTGACTGTGACTTTGTTGAGCAAAAATAGAAAAATCCTGCTTCACTAAAATTTCTTTTCGTTTTTCCTTTTTCCTGTTATCAGCTTCAATTAAAAATATGGAAAGTGCAAACAGTTTAGTAAACACACAAACCAAAATAAAATTCCAATCTACTTAGAATATCAGTTTCGTCAATAATCTCGGACTGAATAATTTCTTCAATAACATCTTCTAACGTTACAACTCCAACAACTTCGTAAAACGGATCCCCTTCGCCTTCGCTATTTACTTGCTGAACGAATGCCATGTGAGACCGTCCTTGAAGTTAAAAAACTATTTAGAAATGTCGTCATAAAATTAAATCAAATATTTTTCTTACCCTTTTTGAATTCGTTGAGCATTATATCCAAAGTGGTATCTTCAAATACGTAATTGGTGGGATGATTGTAAAACTGACATAACGTTTTTAATGGCGTATTGTCGTCGGGATCAACAAAAGCCAAATCTTTAATGTTTAATAGAGACATAATATTTGACACCTCTCCATCGTAAACTGGAATTCTTGTATATCCCTGCTTCATTATATCAGACATAGTCTCGAAATCTAAGATGGCATCATAAGGAACCATAAACACGTCATCCAATTTCGTCATTACTTCAGCCACGGTCTTCTTTCTCAACTCCAATGCACCTGATATTATATTCACTTCATCTTTCTCCAAATCGTGATATTCATTGGTTACCTAAAAATATTCGTAATATTTTTATTATAAGGAAAAGGTCAAAATTTATAGAAAACCTTTAAGAGCTCTTTGAGGCGATCGCGATTATAGACATTGCCGATTTCCTCGCCTAAAATGACATCCAAAATCTTACTGATTGGAAATGATAGCGGGAAGGTCAGCAACATAAACAGTTTTGTGACGTAAATTGTGCGAGCACCCACTGCGAGACCATGTCTGGAGCAAAGAGCTTGCGGTACGATCTCACCGAAGATAACAATCCCTAAGGTCGAAGCAATTACGGCCACTAGCCCCGATGTCAAATTGTCCAATAAAATAGTTAGTGTACTATTGACCATAACGTTTCCCAACAATAAACTACACAATAAATAATTTCCCATTTTTCGAACTGGTAAAATGCTTTTAGCATAACTTTTCTCTTTCTCAGTCCCACAGTTCTGAACTATTTTCAACTCCGTTCGATCTAAAGCCATCAATCCCAAATTGAGACCACTGAACAATCCGGAAAATGTTAATAACAAGATAATAAATAATATCTAAAACAAAAAAATTAACATAAGTGAAAAGCCATTAATAAATGGAGATAATTAATACCTGTAACCATATTGGAAGAACGGGTCCTACTGCCTTCACCCTTAACCACGGTTCATTCCCCTGATGAACCCAAGTAATTATTTCTCCACTACTCGGACGACCAGTATTGAAACCCACGGTTCTAACACACATGTAATAATATTCTCCATCAGCCGATTCCGGTAAAGAAACTTCAACTACTGCCGTGAACTCGGTTATATCTTTAACCTAGATTAGAAATTAGAAAGAAAAATAAATTATTAATTTTTTTAAGAACAATTAACTACGCTTATGCATATTTAAATTAAAATAAATTTACTGCAATAGCATCTGTTGGAAATTTAAAATCATTGCAATCAACTTTAGCTTCTGCCGAATCCGTAGTAAACCGTATATAGGAATCTTTGGAAAAATTCATACCGAATAAGCGAAGAGATACTTTGGTATTTGCACTGATCGTTAATCCGCTTTCCTCGTGAGCAGCTTTCTCCGCATCTCCACGAACACCCAAAACACTCGCTGCAATCACAGTTCTGGAATGTGATAATAACGACATTAAAATTGATTAATCACTTGATTAAAATTCTGTGACCTCCTTTAATTTATTAAAATTCATCAATCGAATATTCCTTACGCAGCAAATTGCATTGTAAAGAAATTCAATTTCTCTTTTTACTGTTTCCCAAATATATAATTAGATTAATCGAAAAAGAATTTTATGTTTTTACTTTTCCACACACATTTTATAATTCATTTTTTTTTTTTTAAATAATAATTTTTTAATTGTTTAAATTTTAGGAACTTAATCTCGGATTACAAGATCAAGTTGTAAAAGTGTAAAATCCTAGTTTTCTAGGTATTTTAAACCGTTTGGCTTGCAATTAGCTGCGATTGATTCAATAATAATAAGGATTTACAGTTACCTCACTTTGACCAATATTGAACCCTTTTCACCCTGATGCATCCATTCGTCTTTGTGCGTTTCATTCGCACCGATTCCCGTGCAAAAAAATATTTTTTCTTCTTCTTGTTTCAATTCGGTTAATTTGAGGGAAACTTGAAAAATTCTGATTAAATCTCCATCCAATATAATTTCCGATTTCACCTCCTGTGGTTGATCGCAGGTGTCGCTGAAATTTTTCTCTGTCCTTGTCCATGCTAAATTCACTTTATAATCTTTGCTCGGAACTTGGATTTTCAATTGCACCTCTGCGTAATGATAGGCATAAATACACCTCGTACTCGTATCACCGTTCGTGCACGCATTCTTTTTAACAGTTATGCTTTTAATAACCACACCCGACGAATCTTGGGCCGTGTTATTCCGAACTTCCATCATAATTACTAACCAAATAATCAAATTCCAGCCAGGCCACCGGCAATTCTCCATCATAGTTCAAAGCAATTTCACTCACCCACCCGAATAGCCGGATGCTACCTATGTTTACAATAATGACAGTCATACATTTTGAATGGAACGGCTGTTTCAAGTTCACTTCATGATTTCACTTATTTTTAACGTGCAATTTACGCTTGGTTAGCAATGTGATGTACCCGGGAGTGCACAGTATACGGCCGTGAGATTCATCCGCTTTGGTTTGGTCGGTTTCTTCGCTTTGCTTACGCTATTGCACAGTTTTAATAGTGATCGCCAGTCGGCGACAATTTTCTATGACGTAATCTCTAATACGCGATATTTAATGAGAGCAGCGCTTTTTCGGAGTTGTGAACTTTGACAAATTTTGACTTCGAAGTACCAAAGAGTTAAGTTTACAATCTCCTATTCTTACGTAATGGCATTTTATAGTTATTTTTAGAAAGTAAACTTTTAAGAATTTTGGCAATAAAAAATTTATGGGCTCTAGTTGATGTGTTTTCTATGGGTGGAATAAAAGGATATCCTTTATAAATATAATGATAAATGTAAAGTTTTTTTTTAAATTTTAATAAATAACGTGAAAATTTTGTCATCTCACAACACCTACATGCGATTTGGCATATGACAATATGCTTGCGCGAGTATAAAAACAAACATAACAAAATTTACAAACTTTTTATGTAAACAAAAGTATTTTGAATTTAATTAGAAATTTCACAGTTTTTCAGTTTAACGACAATCCTTCAATCCACGACGACATCAACTTCTCGGAACCAACATTAGCATCGCTATTGCAATCATTTTCGGAACAAAGTAAAAGTTTAGCAGCGGATTTTCCAGAGACAAAGGCACCGTGAGTGGTTGAAAAATAAGTAGGATGAGTCGCTTCACCAGCAAATAACAAGGTTGGCTAATCAAAAAAAAATTTTTTTTTAATTAAAAAAAAATTAATTTTAAATCAATAATTTCATACTTTGGTATCGTAAGAGGTTACATAAATTGGCTTTGCTAAATTTTCGATATCAGATTGTTTCGAACCCATTCTAATACACGAATACGATCCTCTCGTGAACTGTTCGCCGTACCACCGAGTCCTAGAATGAAACATCCTTACGTAAATCCAAATTAAAAATATCTAACTGAAACAATCGCACAACCTCACAACTCTGATGGGTTTAGGTACGTAGGGATCGTTGAGGAATTTTCGCAAAAGGCTAGTACATACATCCGCAATCTCTTCGGCCGATATCGTTTCGGCATAAACGGCTTCTTTGCCCGATAACCAAGCCAAGAATAAAGTATCGCTAATTTTCATGAAAGAATATATTTTCTTGAACCAGTTCTTAGCCACGTCGTCATTATCGCCTTCCTCGACCGGATTCCATAAATTGATAACTTCGGATATGTCTGGATGTAAAAACGGCCTTTCGTATTCGAGGAAAATTTTATCAACTGTTCCGAATCCCAATTTTTCTATGGAATTGATTTTATAATCGGGTAAAGGCGGGTCGAACAGTTCGTTGTGTTTGGCTTTAAGAACTCCCAGTGGTATGGTGATAATCACGTGATTAGTTTCGAATACGTCTCCATTTTCGCACTCGATTCGTACCACATTTGGTGAGGATTTTGGGTCACTTTTCCATCTTATGCACGTTACGGCCCGATCTTTAAGTATGCATTTGTCAGTTTGTAAATTGGATACGAGGCAATTGAGTATGGAACAAAATCCTAGTGGAATGGTTACATTTCCTCCCGCCAGTTCGGCGTAACCTCCAAAATCGGCCAAATCAATTTCGTCCATGGAATGACATCCACTAATACACGTTTCTCTGTTTAATAAGTGATCGAAAATCATTCTTCGCACGGTCGCTTCTTGTTTGCTTAATCCGCTTAAGTATTTGGCAATATCCGCATTCATTTGTTGTCCAACACTTTCGATCGCAGGTGGTGTCGGTTGTTTGGACACGAAATAATCTTCACATTTTTTGTAAGACCAAAAATATTGTTCGTAAACTTCCTGAAAAGTTCGGAAATTTAAATTAAATTTAATAATAGATTGAAAACCGGTTTTTAAAAAATTATTACGTCACCTGTACAATGTTTAAAGGAATTCTTTTGCCTTGTTCTGTTGTTGCAATTACGTTATGCGGTTTTTTATCGGTCGTGATGTCAACTAATTTGTTCGTTAAAGCATATTCATAGATAGGATTTCCTAATACTCCGTGAATCCAATTTGCTCCCAATTCGATTTTCTGCGAACCTATTTGAAAAGAGGAAAATGAGTACAAATATTGCGAAAATGATAAAATAAATACGAGCCAAACCTAAAGTTATAGTCATAATCCGCCCTCCGATCCTGTTCCTCGCCTCTAAAATTTTGAAATCGGTGATGCCATTCGAAGTTAAATGATGAGCGGCAGTCAATCCAGCTAAGCCAGCACCAATTATAATTATATTAGTGTGATTTATTCTCGGCTCATCTGCTGCTCCTTCGTTTATTTCTTTCGATGGATTTTTGCCGGCCATTAATAAATGGAACGGAAATTATCTTCGGTTGTAATTTTAAATTATTGTTACTCGATGGCGCTGCACTCGTTACTTCGGAAAATTAAAATTATTTTTTACATACTTAACATTAACTTTATTTTTACGAAATCGTAGCAAATTTAATAACACTTACAATCAGCAAAATATCAATAATTTTATACAGTTAATTACCGCAATAACAGCGAAAAACAAGCAGAACATTTGTACTTATAATTTTTTATGTCTAAATTATTAATTAATTAAATTAATTAATTAATAGCGTCAAACAAGATCTTCATATAGCTTTCATCAAATAAGTAGTCGAAGGATCAGTGGGCAGTGGTCGTGCGGGCCAAGTATCTCTGGCCATTAAATTCCTCGCATCTGCATCGAGTTTGGCTAAATTGAGAAAAAGCGGATGAATGTTTTGCTCCAACCATTCGGCTACCGTATGTCTATCGAAAACATCTTCCAACGACTGTTTAATCTCCTTTCTCAACCGTTCGGCCGACAAAATTAATTCTGTATGCCACAGAATAGCTTCGCTGATCCGCATCGGCGATGAATAATTATGTCTGACATTATAACCGCTCAACCAAGCCTGTTCTTCTGTAACGGTTTTCACATGACGTTTAATTCTCGATCGCATTTGCTTGAACGTTCGAACGAGTCTGAAAAACCTTTGCCCTGGAAAATGGCATCGCGAATACTCCCACATATACGGACTTTTCGCCAAAGACTTCAACGACGGTCGTTTCGACCTCGATCCGCACCCCAGACCCACCGAAACATTATAAAAAATCCCATCCTCCAACGGCCCTCCGGTTCTCGCCAGGACCAAATTAGCCGCCAAAGAAGGCACAGCGGCCGGCAACAATTCGCACAACGTTGCAAAGTGATCGTACCGTTGCCAACCTGTGAGAACGTACCCGGCCACCCCGTCAGGGAATGCCGAACCGTAAACACGCAATATTCGCAACCATTCGGCCGTGCACTCGAGATGTCTACGTGCGTTGACTGTAAACAAGGACGAGCCGAAAGCACCTTTGAACGCACCCGCTCCCCAAACAGTTCGAAACACTCGACTGAATTTACGCCAGACACCCGGGTCCACGAACCGCTCGATGTGCGAGACGTAAACCCAAACCATCGGTTCGACCAAACCGTCTCCAAGATACTCTTGCAAATCGTGCTCCGATATCGTACGCATCATGTCGTCCCATACGATTGGTTGAACTTTGTGCGTTTTCTTCACGTATTCGGAAACCCATTTGACGTGTTGTAAAAATATCCAGTTTTTACCACTTAAAGCGTTATATCCGTGCTCGTGCAGTCGTTGAATGCAACTAGAGCATTGAGCGAGTTGGTAGACTTCGTCGCATCCGATGTGCAACCATCGTGCGTCTTTGTGGATCGTCATCACTTGGTCGACGATGTTCCGAATCAAGTCTTGACTCGCGTTCTTCGATGGACAAATTGCTTGTGGATGTTGAGCAACTTCGCGCAGTTTGGAGAATTCTTGCAGTTTTAAAGCAAATTCTAAGTGGCCGAATGTCTGGATGAGGGGGATGACTTCGAGTTCGTTTTCGCGGGCCAAGTCGAGCATCTGTTCGATGTCTCGGCGAGTGTAAGCGTTGTTAGCTGCGAGTGGTTTGATGGGACCCCAGAAGGGGAACATGTCCTCGTATTCGACGAGGAGTCCGGTCGCGCCCAGGGTTTTGATGAATGGAAAGAACTGCTCGATAAATGACATCTTCGGTGGTGCACCTTTCAAATCCAAGTGCACCAGCCGATCGTTCGGCACGAAAATGGGGAAATCGGACTCCGAAAGAGATGACGTCACGGATAATGCGAATATCAATGTTAAGGAAATCATTGTTTTGTTTCTATAAAATTGTTTGTGACGATAAAAACTAATAAAAAGAAAAAAAATGGCACTTTACCTGGGGTCACTTAATAGGAAAAACGGCGGTGGTAGACGGTTGCCATGACAACAACATCCGAAGTGGTCGCTGCCAGTCGTAGTGTCCGGTTGCGAGTTTTTGGTGGGACACTGCGGGTGGTACGACTCGAGAGCGAGAGACGCCTGGTTTAATCCATTTTGTGCATGCGCAATGAAGAGAAAGGGAGTCTCAACTCTTGCGCACACCACTTTTCCCTCACCCCATCGTTGGACGTCGAGTGTCGTGATTGGTAGATGAAGAGTTGGAGTGCGAGAAGGGGGGATATCGCGCTCGGCCACTTTTATTTATTCAACTTTTGCTTTGGATTTAAAGGGGAAATGGCGTCAGATGTAATTTTCCACGTGTCAATCAAAGCTGGTACTTTTTAAGAGTTAATTAAATTTAAGTTTGATTTCCTGTATCGAATATTGCTATTGTTTTTAAAGCCATTTCAAGGTTCTTGGGTTTTCGTTTCGAATGTATTGATAGGTGATGTGATGGAGGGAAAAAAGGATTAAAAAGGGGAAAAGGAAGGGAAAAAAGAAGTTGATGGCCTAGAAAGGGGTTTGAGGAACCTGTTTGAATATTTTTTTTAAATCTTATCCTTTCTTTACACTTTTGTAACCCTCTTCTTTCAGTTTCCCCTTCTTCCCCTTCCTCTCTTGAGAAGGAAATTTTTTTTACTTCTTGGACGCTAGAAAAACCCAAGTTGCTTCAGGAAGTTTTTCTAAATATTTTTCTTGTAAAAAGAAGGGAAAATGGTTTTAAAATTTAAAATTTATTAAAGTTGATTTATACTCGCTCGACGAAATCAGAAAAAAAGGTTATTTACAATAATAAGATAAAGTTTTCTGTACAGATTTGTTACTTTCACTCATAAAATGTAAACATTGAATTTGTATTTAAATTAAATCTGATGGGCGATTGATGACACATTTCACATTCGCACTAAAAATAAACATAATAAATGCATAAACGTGATGTAATTAACACTAAAATAAAAATCACGTAAAATAATAATATTTTTACAAGTGAGATAGCAAATTTTATACATTTTGAAAATTTAAGAGTTAAAATTATCCAATTAATACGGTTATTAGTTGACCGCTTTTCGCCCCAGCCAACGATCGAAACGACATCTGCAGCCTTCGAAGTGCATTTAAAGTTCAACTGTGAGTACAATAGGAAATGCAATTTTTAAGGCTGACATCATAAAGTTCTGCGATGACATCGTTCAAAGTGTTCTAAGAAGTGAAGGTGAACGTGTTTAGGAAATACTTTGCCACAATCGGGACACGAAATGTCGTCCTTTTTCTTGCTTTTAATAGCAGGAGTGGTCGATGCAAATGTCAAGGGCGATTTTAATTCATTTTTTACTTTTGGCGATTCTTCAGTGACTCCATCACACACAAGATCAGATGTAGAAATTGCTAAATTTTCATTTGAACTTCGCGGAATTAATCTAGCCTAAAATATAAAGAAAATAAATAATTGTTTTTGCTTTTAATTATTAATTACTTAATACTTACAGAACTTCCGTAATACGAATTCAAAGGATTAGATAATTGATAATTTCTTATAATTGGCTCGCTATGTGATCCATATCCAGAATTACTGTGATGACACATACATTTGCAGCCTTCGTTTTCCAGTATATGTTGTTGCAATTCCTTTATCTTAAGAATAATATTTCACAATGTTAATTGAGTCTTGCACAAAGGCGTAAGACATTGATATTACCTTTATTTCCATTGTGTGTAACTTCTCTTGTAACTGAATTTCCCTATTTTCAACTAGCACTTTCTCGCTTCTTTCGGCTTCCCAATCGTCTCGGTGAGCGCGTAACTTTATTTATGAAATTAAAAAAATTAATTAAATGCGATAAACTGTTTTCATTTTTATTTTTCCTATTTTTCTTACCTGCATTTTTAATACTTCAGTGTCTTCTTGGAACTCCGTTTTCATCTTTTCTATTTGTTTCTTCAATAAATTAATTTCCCGATTTTTCGCTTGTAATTCTTCATACATTTTCACGTATTTGTTTTGCGAAATTGTTATGTTGTTTAACTCCGATAGAGAATTTGTTTCATTGCTGGGGCATTTCAGTTCTTTTGTTTCTTGAATTAATTTATTCATGTAAGCATCTTTTTGAGTGCTGTAGCTCAATAGTCTTTTATTGTAATCTTCGATCTACCAGGAAATGAATTTTTAATATTATTTTTTATCTATTTGAGATAATATTTTATTAATCTTACATTTTGTTTCTCTGCTTTCAGCTGAATGTAATCGGCGAGAAGAGCCAAGTATTTTTTACTGTCATCCTTTGAACAATTTGTAAGGTTATTCGTAAGGTATGATTGAATTGCATCCTGTAGTAAATTTAAAAAAAAAATGATAAGAAAATCTATTCTCTTTGAAAAATGACTATTGAATCAAACAATGCGATCAATATTTTCCCCCTGACATTTTCCTCAATTCTTGTTATTATCATGCTATGACGTAATAATAGTTGCACCCTATCGAGTATTTGATTTCTTAAGATAGAAATTCAGAAATTTCTAAAAATGGCAAAGAAAGTCGACTTGATTTACTTGCCAAATTTTTTTTTTATTTACTTATTTAAATAACTCAGCAACTCTTGTTATCGCATATTTATAAATATCTGGAGGCGGAAAATTAAATCGAATTGAAAGGTCAGATTCCATCCTTGGGAATTCCCCCAAACCTAATCACTCATCCATTGTGAACGTGCTGGGTATTAATTACGAAAATTACTAAATCCACAGGTTTACGATTTGTCAGGGTCTGATTCGTCCTTGAAAAAATGATCGCTCTATTTCTCGTCCTTGTACACATTCTATGGTTGCGGTTTCGATATTTTAAGCAGACCCTAACTTGAAAACGGTGGATCTCGAGGGATTTTTAATTTTTCTTGGGGTTAGGAAATTTTCAAGTATGACTCAGAGTGACACACTTTGAGAAATCTGACAATTCCTAGAAAATTGTCAAAGAGGATGTTGCACTCATTCCTAAAACCACGAATTGGTGCTCAAATGCTTCGTCCAGCAATTGATTTGGATTGAAATTATATTTAATATTAAAATGTGTAAAAATTGAATTTATTTAAATGTAAATTTTTTTATTTAAAAATTTTTATAAAAATTGGAAAATTATAATTTAAAAAAAATTAATGTAAATAAAAATTTGATTTTTTAAAAAAAATTATAATATTTTCAATGTCTTACCAGATTTCCATTTGATCTTCTTTTATATGATCGTTCAGTCAGCAGATGGCAGTTGGAATACGATGTCGTTGTACACGGTTCTCCTGCCTCCGTAGGTAATATAAACTTATTTTCCAATCCATCACTAGTAGCCATGATACGTAAAATATAAATCTTCCCCTTACACTTGACGAAAACAAAATGCTACGAATGGTTTTGGTATCGTGCTTTTTATTTTATTTGTTCGTAAGTCGGGAATTCCCTTTATCGGGTCAGTAGCATTGCGCATGCGCCGGCACGATTCACAAGGGGAAACCTGATTTCAACTGAATACAACAACTTCTAGAATATATTTATCTTGCAGTTTAATGTAATAATGAGTGTTTGAGATATTTCGAAAGGGGAAATTGGTGGTCAAATATAGTTTCGAAAAGTATAAATATTTTTTTTTTTTAATTTATTCAATTGATAAAACATTGCATTTACTTCCGCATATTTTATCACAAAATCTAAAGTAAACATTTTCCCTTACATTTAAACTGGTTTTGCAATTGTTTATTTAAGAAAAATAAAATTATTCATTCAAAAATTTCTAGCTAGGATTTTTGGACTCTTAGATTTCCAATAAAAATATTTATATTACGTCATTTTTACGTCATCTTACATTTTACATGTGCGTCACATTATATAATGCGATTGAAATCAGTAAACAAACGAAGGTTAAAAATCCCACTATTTTTCTAGTGCAATTTGCGAGGGATGTACTAATTAGGGAAAAGATTCAGTTTTATTAATGTTGGTTTTTTTCCAAACTGAAATTTAAAATATATGGAATTCCCCGTTAGACAAAATATAACACGGCTGCAATAACGTCCGTAATCTAATCATCGATTTATTTATAAACATATCGCATGTATTAAATGTTTATCGATTTTTGAGGAACTGCGGGCACAAAGTTGCTTATTTACAGTAAAAATATTTGTAATTTTTTTTATTTTAAACATTGATTAAATATTTTCAGTTTCACTTTCGTTTCAAAATTTTTATTTCACATTAACACATGTCGGACATCACGACAACTTGCAATTACAATCAAACGACATTGGAAATTAATATATGAGATTTAATAAATTATGGTTGCTAACGCAATATTTTATTTTTTATTTTATGTAATATTAAATATCGAAGTAAAATTATTAACAATAAATTATATATTTGCTTATGAAAAAATGCCAATACGTGCATATTGGCACGAACGAGTAACATTTCGAAATTTCCTCATTCTTAAAAGGAAAATTATTTTATTTTCATTAAAATAATTTAAATCGATCGACGGGATATGTTAATTATACAAACATCCACCAGATGTCACCACTAGCCTGCATTCGTGTGTATTCTCATGTGGCGATTGAGATTTCCCGATTGAGAAAATCGAAGAAGGCAAAGACGACATTGATAGGGTTTTTCCCCGCTGTGGATTCGTACGTGTTTGGTCAGAGTCGATGAATCGGAAAAGGCTTTTTTGCACATACGGCATCGATAAGGTCTTTCACCGGAATGTGTGCGCATGTGAGTCGTAACGGAGGAACTTTGAGAGAAGCGGCGGTCGCAGATGGGGCAACGAAACGGTTTTTCCCCGCTGTGGGTTCGAATGTGAGCCGTCAAATTGGCAGCCTACGGGATCAATTAAAATTTAACAAATATAAGTTTTGAGCTTTTGCAGTTACATCTTAATTGTTTTTGTTTAGTTTTTAATAAAAAAATTTCATGTCGAAGATGGCTATCAAAACCACTGGTAAACATTAAATAATGTAATTGACTTTTGTCTAGAATACATGTTAAATATTGTAATTTTTTGACTTTCTTTAATGGATTAAAAAGTAAAAACATTGACCATGAAATTGATTTTTTGCATAGATTAAGATCATATACATCACCAAATGACAAAAAAAGTTTTTTAAAATTTAAAATTCACGATTACTTTTTAAAAAAATTTTTACTTTTTGCAATATCAGTTGCATTAGGAATTTCAGTTATTTACTGAAGCAGAATGCAAAAGTATGCTTCTTTTTAAAATATATTATGATTATAAAATTTAAAATAAAGGTATTTTGAGTCATTTTATACTTAAAAAGTTTTAAATATAACGGGAAATTGCTAGAAGGTGTGTATAGCAGTAAAGGATAGCGAACTGCGTATTCTTTATTTTTTGTGCGTTGACAATCAAACCACAACAGTCTAAACACATTTCATAGCATTTTTAAGAATGTCGATGAATGTATTTGACATTAGACTATTAAGAAGACGCTAAATTACTCATTCTTATTTAGTAAATCTCTCTGAAAATTGAATTTTTTTCTGATTAAGATTCTTTTCTGGTTGTTCGTTTATTTAGTTCATAAAACACTATACTGCCGTAGAAAATAATGCATTAAGGCAGTAGTAAATACATTATCGGACCTAAGCGCCGATAATGTATTACTACTGCCTTAATGCATTATATCATTTGAATAAGGATTATAATGACTAACACGAATAAACAAGAATTCCTTACCTGAGAAAACGATTTGTTGCACGTAGGACATCGATAAGGTTTTTCCCCCGAATGCGTCCTCAAATGCGTCTTTAACGTGCTCGGCCGGGCATAAGCCTTTCCACAAATCCTACACAAATTATTCTTCTCGGACGAAATCCCAATATTCTCGTCCACAACCGCACCCACAGTCGAAACGGAGCGTTTGCGTAGTACGGGTATAGACGAATTTGTTTTCAACGACTGAAACGATGTCGCACCCGCTTTGTAACAACCACTCTGAGACTCCCGTTCGAACGAATCCCCCGGCCTAAACTCGGCCGTGAACGAGTAACTTCCACTCGACGAATAATTAGCGTTCGGATGCCCCGAATACGACATGTGAATGGGAGGCAACGGCCCGCTTTGCGAGTACGCATTACTCGACGGAGGGACTGCACTCGGCGCATTCCCGTGACCCCACAGAACCTGATGTTGCGCCGGCGATGTATCGATGTTGTAACTCATTCCCGGCATCCCCATTGTCATATTCATGGACACGTTGACGCTCATACTCGGAAAAACATTGCCTCCGTTGCCGCCGCAACTGGCGCTTTGCGACGACGAATGATGGTGCGGCGGAGACGAATCCATCAAACAGTTCGGATACTGATTGTACTGATGTATCGAAGGTATAATTTGCGGTTGTGGATGAACAGAATAAGAAATTGGTGCTCCATTTTGCGAAGAAGTATTCGAGTTCTGGGGTTGAGAATACGGTCCGTACGAAGTGATGGGCGAGATCGGAGGCATCGGGATTTGGTGATTCGGATGGACGACGGCGTGTTTCAATGATAAAAGGACGTCGGCAACGTCGTGCGATGGTTTCTCGGATTTATACAATGAAAAATCTCTAAAATATAAATGCAAAATAAAACTAATTAAAATTAAAATTTTTTTGAGAGGATTTGAGAGTAAAGCGTTACTTGTATGATGCTGTGGCTGCGGGTGCGTTGAAGAAGAAATTACCGAGTGGATCGAAATCGACAGGTGAAAGTGAAAAACTTCCCATTTCAAACTCGCAATCATCCGCATGGAGCGAAGATGCCGAGAGATGCGCGGGTTGATGATGAGTTAAACCCAAATAGCAAGTCTCGCGCTCCATTTTATGGGTCTTCTTCAATTGTCGAGAAAAAGAAAAACGATGACGGAGATGAATTTAAATTTGCTTTAAATTATAATACGATCTCTTCGTCTATTGGTTGTATTCATGAATTTTTTCATGCAATTGTCGTAAGAGTTAACAAAAGTAAACTCAATGAGTGGTAAAGGAAAACATCCATCAACCTCGATGTCTATGAGTGTACTAAATTTGTTATCATCGGTTTACTTCGCAAATAATACTTTTTTAAAAAAATCTCACTCATTTATTCCGATTGTAAACGTTTTCGGTGCAAATTGGCCATTGGTTCGTTCGTGGTTAGAACGAACCAATCGGGACTTCAGCGAAAAGGGGGAAAATGCGATTGGTCGATTTTCATCGGAAAATCAGCCCCAAAATTCACAAAATGATGAGAAATTATAATAAAAGATATATTCCTTCATCTTAAATTAAAAATCTAATCTCGAATTTGCTATTTCGGATTTCAGCGAATTTATATTCGTTATTGGACAGGACCACCGCGAAACGAGGATGAGATGTCGGAGTCTGGATTAAGATTCGAGGGATCGAATGATGAAAGCCAGCATGAAAAACGAAGAGAAGGGAGGGCGATATGGGGCACGTGCAGGGTCCCGTGACCATCGATGACTGCATGTAATAAAGGCTTTCAATTATGGTATTCTGTAAAAACGAAGGGTGGCGAATTTGGCTATTCGCGGTAATACGCCTTAATAATCAGGTAAGAGAACAATGAAGAGAATACGCCGAGTGTTACGCTCAAAGCCACTTTCGAATTTGCGGGTAACACGACCCTTGACCACAGGGGTCGTGATTTTACCCCACTTATCACGAGATTAAATCGAAATTGTCTATTTCATTTCCTCGGATTTTATTTCGGAAAATGCTAAATTTATGCGTCGATGGTTCTTTTTATTCGAATATTATTAAAAACATATTTTGATTTTTTTTAAAGGTATCATTTTGATATAGATTATAACATTGCAATGACTTTGGCTTAATCTTCAATCCTTTTCTATTGTATAGATTTAATCAGTGTCGGGTTACTATGATCCTATCTAATCGCAATGACGTTAATATAAGGTTAATTTCTTATTGAGTTCGATTAATTTTTTTTTTTTTAATTGAATTTCTTTTTTTTTTTTTTAAACTTTTTACTTTTAGTCTTGTTTTTGTAATAGAGATTTAATTAAAAGACCGGTCGAGTTTTAATATCCGACTCGAGGCCCAACAAGTGATTTCGTTTGAAGCTGCACAAATGCATTTTCAAAGATTGGAAGATTGGAATTAAAAGGCGCGCATGCGTGGTTTATGGTTAAGGGTAAATAAAAAAGCGTGTAGGTTTCACTACGATACATGAAGTTAAAAATATAAAACGGTAATTATTTCCGAATAGAAACCTTTTTTTAATTGGTAGACATTCTGTTGCGATGCAGGTGCGTGCGGAAATAATTGCGAAAATACGAAAACGATCGCCAGGTGGTGTTGCTGACAACATGAATTTTTCCATTCGTTTTTGCAAATTGTAATTTTTATTGTTTTCCACGAGTTTAATTAACACAATATTATGATTCGTGATCATATTACAATTGTACAAACTCAAATAAAAATAATAAAATTAAAAAAAAAAAATAACTATAAAAACTGAAAAATGCACATTTTCAAATTTTCAAATTTTAAGATCTTTTTTAAAGAAAAATAAAATTCTAAATTACAGTATCAAAAATCTTCTTGAGTTGTATCGGCTTGTAAATTAAGTCCTCGCTCTTTTAATGCTTTATTTCGAATTCTTTCCTGTTCCTGACGTGTTTCTTGTTCGATTCTTTGAGCTTCCAAAATATCATCTATGCTCACTTGCTTTAAAGGAAGAGTTTGCTCTTTTTCATTGTCCTAAGAAATTTAATAATAAATATAAAATAAAATATTTTAAAACATTTCTTTTTAAAATTAATAATTACGATTTCTCCTAGAAGAACGACATTTTCTCCTCGCACTACAAAAATCCCTCTTGGAATATCCCCATACTCCTGACCAACATGAATTCTTTCAATTGTACGATGTAAAACTAAATTAGCTACAAAAGAAAAGAATTTAGTACTGATTAGATAAATAATTCTATTTTTTTTATTACCAAATTGGTCGATACTACGAAGATAACCGATTAATGTCCTACCATCACGAAGCAACACCATTAATTTCTCTGTAAAATAATAATATGTATAGTTATTTTTTTAGGGGTTTATATCTTAATTTACTTACTATCCAATTCTTCGATGAGACTTGCCGTGCCATGCAGACTAGTCATTTTTGAAAATTAAACCCAACTCACTTTAGGTAAGTGATGGAAATGGTACCTGACTTGTGCACTCGAATTAATTAAATATTCTTTAAATTTAAAATAATGAATAAACAAATGAATTAATTATTCAGTAAATTATTTAATTTTTATACCGCAACTTGATTTGTAAATGGTTGAGTTTACTTTTCCTCTCACTATACCGGAACTCGTCGTCATTTACATTTGTCGTCGACATGGCGGCACTTGCTCGTTTTAGTGCATTAAGGGTGACTAGAAAATGGATATAATATCAACTAAAATGAGATATTTTAATGAAAATATATTTTTTTTCAATTTAGGGAATAATATCGTTCCATCCGAAATGCTCCAATTTTTCGTTGAATGCTGCTCGTTCATTAAGCGCCAGTAAGAACATATTGGCTCTTCGTTGGCCTCGAAAATAATTTTTATTATTTACATTTGAGTTTCAGTGAGCCCATTTGCTCAAGCAAAAGTTCAGAAACCCGCACCGGATTTCAAATGTAACGCCGTAGTTAATAAACAATTTAAGGAAATTAAATTGGCGGATTACAAAGGCAAATACGTAATTTTATTTTTTTACCCTTTGGACTTGTAAGTAAATGATATTCAAAACCGAAAAATCTAATCAGTTAAAGTAATATTTTATTACATTAGCACATTCGTGTGCCCGACCGAAATAATCGCATTTAGTGATGCTGCGCCTAAATTCGAACAACTGAATACTCAAGTCATAGCAGCTTCGGTCGATTCTCATTTTTCGCATTTAGCGTGGATAAATACACCGAGACAAGAAGGCGGTTTGGGAGACATGAAAATACCAATTTTGGCAGATCTGAATAAATCGATCTCAAGAAATTATGGCGTTTTGCTGGAAGAGATGGGTATCGCTCTCAGGTAATTATTAGTGATGCAATTTATTAAAATATTTATTTTTTTCGTGTCATTTTAGAGGTCTATTTTTGATCGATCCGAATGGAATTGTAAAACATATTTGCATCAATGATCTGCCAGTCGGTCGTTCGGTAGACGAAGCTTTGCGGATTGTACAGGCATTTCAGTTTGTCGAAAAACATGGCGAAGGTATTTTTTAAATGGTTTTTAAATATTAAATTTAATTTAAATTTTTTTCTAGTCTGCCCTGCTAATTGGAAACCCGATTCACCCACCATTAAACCTGATCCGATTAAATCGAAGGAATATTTCAAAAAAGTTAACTAAATCATAAAATGTATTGAGTCAACATTTAAAGCATTTATTGTAGTTTTTAAAATGTAAAACAAAATTAAATATAAAATATTCAGAAATCAAAATTCAACTTGGTTTGCATCCAATTTCACCTTCTTTCGTAGCTTTTACTTTAGCGAGCTCCTTTTGAGTGTGATTTTCCAAGTCTAAAACCGCTTGTGGTTTCTCATACTGGAAAAATAAGATTTTATTTAATATTTTAATTAAGAATTTAATTTTTAATACTTAACGCTAATTATGAGAGTGTTGTTACTATGAGTAAATTGAACCTGTTTTTGTTCAAGTGGAAGTTTCATTCGATCCATATCGGGTATGGAAAATGTTTTAAAATATCTGAGAAAATAAATTTTGAATTTTTATAAAATTCCTCAAGATTGTTTTAATAAAACACTTTTTGTTCTTAGTACGTATCGTCACTATTTTGCTATTGGCATCGACTGTAACTGAATAAACGGATAATGGGTATGGCAAATTACGTATACGCCATTGGAATGCGGTTGGAGTATCTCTTCGCAAAAATATTGGCTATAAAAAAAATTAAAATTAGATTAGTAATGATGTACAATTGATGTATTTGAAAGTTACGTTTGAACTGCTCTCTCGAATTTCTGCATCTGGTTTGACTATAAAGTCTGGTTCGCCGACTTCTATTTCCCATTCGCCGTAGCCTCCAATCGTAGTTTTTCTTCTCCATTTTCGTTCTAAAGAAATAAAAAATTTTATAGTTATCAATGTACTAAACAATTAAGGCTTTGTTATACTAAAAAGGAAACTGGATTTTAGATCGTACTCTTCGACCATTTCATCACCGTTTGGGAATTTGTAATGAACTTTTCTTTTGCCTTTAAATAGATTAGAGTAAATTTTAGATAAATCCAAAAAATTTTAAAAATGTGTTTATAGCCTTTACCATCTTGAATGATGCAAGTTTTATTGGCAGTGCGAAGAAGATCAAGCCACGACGACATTTCAAAACAATCTATTACTAAGCAACAAGTAAACTCGAAAAGGAGATTCAGACAAATTAACTAAAATATTAAACATTACAATATTAAATTTTAATTAACAATAAATGTAAAACGTATTTTAGAATTTAGATTTAAGTTTTAATAACTAAAAAAAAATTTTTTTTTAAATACTTTTTATTTTAAGTTTTTTGAATCTCGTTTTAGATTTGCTTTTTTTTAATTTCAGGGCGCCATTTGTTTTTCAAAATGACTTTAGGAGATGCTCCTAACGAATTTAAACTAAACAATCCCCCTACAGATGGAATATCAGCGGTTAAATTTGGCCCGAATGCTTCGCAATTTTTATTGGTCTCATCTTGGGATTCAACTGTTCGCTTATATGATGTCAGTAACAACACAATGCGTATGAAATACAGTCACGGAGCCGCCGTCCTTGATTGTTGTTTTTACGTAAGCAAGTAACAAGAAACATTAAAATCAAACAAAATTAACTCAAATCTTAAAATCTAGGATGCAGTCCACGCTTACAGTGGAAGTTTGGACCACATGGTCAAAGTGTACGACTTCAATTCAAACGCGGGTAACGTAAAAGTTGATGTCGAAAAATCAAAACAAAAACTCAAAACTAAAAATTTCAATTTACAGAAACGATTGTTGGCAATCACGATGCACCAGTGCGATGCGTCGAATATTGTCCTAGTGTCAATGTTGTAATTACAGGCAGTTGGGATCAAACTATTAAACTTTGGGATCCACGTACACCGAGCGGAGCTGGATCCTTCGTGCAACCAGATAAAGTTAAAAAAATAAAATAAACTAATAAAAAATCAATTAATATAATTATTTCTTATTTCAAGGTTTACACATTGGCAATTTGCGGCGATAAATTAATAGTTGGAACTGCCGGACGACGTGTATTAGTCTGGGACCTAAGGAACATGGGCTACGTTCAACAACGTCGCGAGTCCAGCCTTAAGTACCAGACACGATGTATTCGATGTTTTCCTAATAAACAGGGATATGTCCTAAGTTCGATTGAAGGTTAATATATATTTTATATGTTAAAATTCTTTTTAAAAAGTTTTTTTATAAATTTTTAATAGGTCGCGTTGCGGTCGAATATTTGGATCCGAGTCCAGAAGTACAGAAAAAGAAATACGCATTTAAATGTCACAGAATTAAGGAAAATGGAATAGAACAAATTTTTCCAGTCAATGCCATAAGTTTCCATAACATGTACAACACGTTCGCTACGGGCGGATCCGACGGATTCGTCAATATTTGGGACGGTTTTAATAAGAAACGACTTTGTCAATTCCATCGTTACCCGACGTCAATCGCTTCGTTATCATTTAGCCACGACGGTTCTATATTGGCCATCGCTTCTTCATATATGTTCGAAACGGACGAAATGGATAATCAAGCTGAAGATTCGATTTACATTAGACACGTAACTGACCAGGAAACGAAACCAAAATAATTTTTTCTATTTTTACACATTTAATTAAACAGTATAAAAATTGAATTCCGAAGTTAAAAACACCTTTATTTTAACAAACTAAAGGTTTTACAATTTTATCTTACAAGTTTTTTTTATAAGGGTTCATTTGAAACCATAAAATATAATTACCGTTCGAATTAAAAAAATATTTCATTAAATCTTTATCATTAACATTACAAAGGGAAAAATAAATAAAATATTACGATTCTTATATATACTTGTTTTTGTTTTTCACCTAACAAATTTAAAAATTAAAGGAAAAAAATATCAAATGTTGAGCTGGAATAAATTAATCGACAGATTGATTGTTAAGATCACCACTTTTTTTCGAGATCGATCCATGACACAAGGGACAATTATCCTGAACGTACAACCACTTCCGAAGACAATTTCCGTGGAAGAAATGTCGACACGCCGTGATCCGTGCCACTTTCATATCCGTGTAACAAATGACACAAATATCATTATAAATTTCCAACTGCTCAGGAGTTGCCACTGGCAACGACTCGATCTTCCTCACCGCTTCCCTCCTCAACAAAAAGCTCTTCCAACCCGACTGCAGCCTCTGCCAAACATTGAAGTAGCAATGAATGAGTAAAATGGAAGAATTAATCCAACTCCAATCTCCATTGAACGATTCTCGTAACCCGGCGCCGACCACGAACACGGCCACGACGAACTCGAGGACCCTTGTCACCGACCTCGCGTAATAAACGATATCGTCCAAGTTATCCCACGCTTCGGTTCGCCACGCGTCGTAAATGAAGAGAACGTAAATAATAAATAGCCCCAAAACCTGCACCGAAGTCATGACGCAACTGGACATAACAACGAGCATCCAGAAATCGATTTGAAACACCAAATACAACATGTAAGTCATGTACAGTGGAAAGACAAATAGGAAAATGCAAAGCAGCAAAGTGCGAACGTGTTTCTGGATGCTCTTGTTATGCGATGCGCTCAAAGCGAGCATAATCGGTTCTGTGATTTCGAAAATAGACTGAATGAGCGACGATAAAACGATGAAGAGAATTATGCTCATGATGGCCGTTCGACGAGGCATTTTCAAATCGATCAAACCAGTCTGCACTGCCAAAACTGCCATAGTGATCCCTTCGCTCCACCCACTGTGCATCACTGTATCGTTGGCGAAAGCATTGCAGCCCTGTAAGTATAATTTACTCAAGCATAAAACCATGTACGAAACATAAGCCAAAGTCACGCAAGTTCCGGCCAAACTTATGGGCGAATTGCAGATGCTGCTCACACACGTAAGTACTATCGGATACCAATCCTCTCTAAGTATCGGATGATTGGTGACGACCGTGTATTGGTACATCTGGCTCACCATTTGGATTAGCCAGAACCAAAGCAAATGCACGGGCACGAATAAACGATTCCACAACGCGATTATTATGACGAACCAACCGTAGAGTTCGGCTTCGTTGTTGACCGTCGAGTAAACCGATTTCAGGTAATCCAGAAGACTCGGAATGTAAATGATGACATAATACATAGTTTGTAGTATCATGAATGCACTGGCAAAATTATGCACCAACATCAACGTCGAGACGGGAAATCCGGATAATCGGATGACGACGGGTAGTGAATACATAGCAAGAAGCATGCGACCGATATTGTTTTGCACGTCAAGTAAAAATCCCACGATGGAAGCGACGAAAATGTGCACTATTAAAGCGGTCATTTGCCGGCGAAGAAATCCGTGATCGTCGCCAACAGACGATGCGTTTTGTTCGATCATTATGTACTGATGGGAGAACAAATGCGCTGCTGCTAACAAACTAGCACTGATGTAATGCATGTAGAGATCTACGAGACGATGCAAAGGAAGAAGCATTAAGAGAAGGCCTTGGAAGAGAACTGGAAATTTAAAAAAATATATAAGCGACATTGAAATGTAAATAATTTTTCTTAAATTAAAATTTCACTAAACCGATATTTGTAAGCACAGCCGAGATGAGATCTTGTCGCTGAAGTGTTCCCGGTAAAGCTTTTGATTTGTCATTTTGCCACCAATAGTCTACGACAAATAGACCTAATAATAGATAATTTTATTAACAGTAGAATGGGATTTGTAACTGTCATAAAAGGTTAATTAACCTGGAACACGCAATATTATCGATGCTACGCATTCGAATCTTTCTTTGGAGATCTTTGGCCACATTTTGTTTTGGATTTGTTTATGGAGATGATGGGGTAGTTGAAATACTCATATTAGGAAGACTTCAGAAGAGTTACCAGATTCGAGTCCTGGGAACCGTCACGTCGGCTAAATGTTTGGGTTGTAGTTAACGGTTTGTCTATTAATAGCGATCCTGATTTCTGTCGTGACGATTGCAGTATTACGTCATGTTTTGTCATTCTTTGCACGGAAATATCAATAATTTGTACGAAATTTAGTATTGGTATTTGATTATCTAGAAAATATTAAGGTCAGAGAGTAAAGTTAATAGATTAGTGCATATTTTCGCAAAGTCATTTGTTAGTTTGATTTTCATGATCATTGACTCGTGTTTATTTTTTAATTTTTTATTTCTGGGTTTTAAAACGATCCGAGTGAGATTAAATTCAAATTGCTGGCTGATTGGTTTATTTTAATAAAAAATCAAAATTAATAAAACAATTTTTAAAATATTTTTATTGTTGGTTATTTAAATTCTTAATTTTTTAAAAATATATTTTGATTTATTATTTGTTTAAAAAAAAATCTGCTTCATAAGTGCTGTATGATTATTGTACGACCACGTGAGTTAATGGTGTCGATGGTTGGAAACCATGTGCATAGATATATTTGATTATTTTTGTAACAGGATTTAAAAACTTAAAATGCAGCATGATGACGTAAGTATGCGTATGATAATTACTTCGAACATTTGTCTTATTATTTTCATTGTTCGTAGGTGATATGGGGCATTATAAACTCGACTTTCTGCTCGTATAAAGTGAAGTGAGAATTCTCGCATTTTTAAATTAATTTATTAAATAATTTATTAAATAATTTTTACTCTGCAGTACTAAAACCCAGAAGTTTTGCAGGAACGAATATAACTCAACAGGTCTATGTAATCGACAATCATGTCCATTAGCAAACAGTCAATACGCGACAGTTCGAGAAGAAAAAGGTAAAAAAACAAATTTAAAATTCACAAAACATTAAATTCGAATTTGAAAATTATTTTAGGAATATTATTCTTGTACATGAAAACGATTGAAAGAGCTGCATTTCCAGAACGGTTATGGGAAAAAGTGAAATTATCACGAAACCTCGAAACGGCTTTGCGACAAATCAACGAGAATTTAATTTATTGGCCACTTTTCATACGACAAAAATGTAAACAAAGATTTTTAAAAATAACGCAAAATCTCATTCGTATGCGAAAACTGACCCAGAGACGACAGTAAGAAATTTTTAAAAACACTTTCGTAAATGTAAAAAATTAATTTTTATAATTATTTGTACATTAAAGGAAGAAATTAGTTCCGTTGCAAAGAAAAATCGAAAGAAGAGAAAAACGGAGAGAAGAAAAAGCTTTAATTGCTGCTAAATTAGAAACGACGATAGAGAAAGAACTTCTGGAAAGACTGAAAAAAGGAACGGTAAATATTTTCCTCACTAATTCTATTATTAAGGAATTATAATTCGATTATTTTTAATTTTAATTTCGATAATAGTACGGTGACATTTACAACTTCCCACAAGTTGCTTTTGAGAAAGCTCTCGATGCCCAGGAAACCGATAGCGAAGATGAAACTGAGAAGGACGAGGAAGAAGAAGAAGAAATGGAACTCGATGTAAACAAAAATTATTATTTTCTCATTGATTAACATCATTATTAATTTATTGAATTATTTTTAGGAGGCTGGTAATGTCGAATACGTGGCCGCAGATGATTTTGAGGAAAGTGATTTATCGGACATGGAAGACATTCAATCTGATAACGACGAAGAGGAGTTGATGACAACAATGAAGAAAAAGAAGGCGAGATTAAATATCGAATACGAAGAAACCGAAGGACCGAGTACTTCAAAAATTACAAATTAAAAACATGCGTAGAAGATTTTTTTTAATAAATCGCTGGTTATTTTTACAATGTCAATTTTTAGTATTTTCTCTTTGATTTGGCTCTGATAATCAGTTGAAAATAACAAATGCTTATTTATTGCGTGGAATGGCTACATTTTAATTTTAATTTATCTTTTAACAAAATCGAAATTTTATTTATTTGATACAAGAATCCTTCGGGTATCTGATTTGTTCTTTAAGTGGTTAGTTATTAACACTGAGGCATACTATTTGTAATTATTTGGATAGCAAATTTCGGATGTGCGTGAATGCCGTCATTGGTCTGCTCTGGAACATCATGTTAATCTTCACCAGCTTTTGGACTTTTTGTTTCGTTCAGGGTTATTTGCTCCTGTTTAATCGAATTGGTCGTATTTTTCGTGAAGTCTGGGTCATCTTGGATAGCCGAAGCAGCTGCTGCTGCTAACATTAAGATTTATTTCTGTTATATATTTCTCTGGAAACATTTTTTAATTATTATGATTCGCCAATTTAGGAGTTTGTGATTTTACAATTATGTCTCCAATTTTGAGAGATTAGAAATAGAAAATATTTGTTTAAAAATAGGAAGTCAAATTCTTATTTGCTCAGCAGTCAGCATTGCCCTCCACACCCATAAAAGTACCACTATGTCGATATCGCAACAAAAAATACAGTATAATATCGCTATAAGTCAAATCGATACTTTTGCAATCTCCTCTGTATAGTAAGAAATCGGTTGAATGACATTTTTGCACTTAATCATCGGAAAAGCTACAGGAGTGGTACTTAGATGACATAGATATTAAATAAACTCATAAATTATTTTCTATTACTGTTACAAATACCGATTCTTTGATTAAATATCACCGATCAATCGGGATAATTTTTAAGTACCATTAAAATGTAAAATTGCATAAAAATTCAAAATAATATTATAAATCATTTAATAATAGAAACATCAATTTATGTTGTATTAAAAATTAACTCCGGCCGCATTCAATAGACTTTTATAGTTCTCGATGATTTATTTGTATTTTACAACTTCTTCGATTTATTTGTAATTTAAAACGACTGCATAATTATATTTTTTTATCAAACTTTACACCAATTGTTCTATTTAACACATCTTTAAGAAATTTCACAAATGTTTTAATTAATCTTTATAATAATAACAGAAATAAAAATTGCGATTGAATTTCCATGAATAATGGGAAATTTCCCATTAAATATTTCGTGCGTTTTCACCTTATGTAAATCTTCATCCTCAATCGAATTCCTTTCCTGTTTTTAATTAGTCATCAAATCAAAACATTACAACAATAAACAACTTTAGGGAAGAGAAATAATTCCGTTTCCCCATCTTCAATTCAAACCACCCAGAAGTAAGGATGTCGTAACGGAGCGAGATTCGAGAGAGACAAACGAAATTTGAGACATTTCCGCCCCGCGTATAAACTAAACACGTCTCAAATCGCTTAAGACAACACAGGAAAGCACAGATGAAAATCAAACGCGAACGAGTTTAGTCTAGTTTAGTAACGTATATTTATTTCCTTTTTCTCAATTAAATTTACCGACAGAATTGCGCTTAACAAATTCTACTGTACACAAACCATCTACTCAGAAATTTACTACAGAATTGACGTACAAGAAAAATCACGAAAAATCCCTCTCGGTCTCGGTAGGAAGCGCCTACTATCAGCAACGAACGGAAACTGCACGTATCCGGGTTTACCGTCGACGAGACGTCGGACGAAAACATTAAAGGAAACCCCAAGGAAGTGAACGAAGGGGATAAACATCATACTTTTTTATCAAACTCAATTATAATCCCCTCGTCACAATTTATACGAGCTCCTATCGCTATCTTAAAGTGCACTTCCTATTGATAGCGATACTAATCTGGCGATTTATTTGTCGAGCGCTGAACGAACTTGTGCGCAATTTTTAAAAATAAAAAAAAATACTTAAAATAAACACAAACATCCGCATAAAGCAAAAAAAATAATAAAAAGTCCAAAAAAAATAGTTTGGGAAAAGCCTGGGAGTTTATTAATAGAATAGGAAAAGCCAAAAGCGACTTGGAATTCGCAAAAAGGGACAGTTGACGCTTTTCTTAGAATCAAAAGAAATCTCAAAGTAGGACACAAACTAACACCTGTTGATGGAAATGAAAGGATAAATACTGCCCAGTCATCGCACGATGACAATAAATTAAAATAAAAATTCAACCGACCGACAGCGATGCCCGCAATTAAATTTAATCACAATGCAAAAACTCAATCAAAATTAAAAAAAAAAATTATATTATATTTTAAAAACACTTTTAAATTATTTCATTCGTAACAAGTGGCGTTTCCAATTCCAAAAAGCACTCGAGTGAACCCAAATCTACTTTCGGATGACTCGACAATCTTCGCCGACGTCATCGCCAACACCAATTCTTATCACAAATTCCATCCCAACACACTTAATTTTCTTCTTTTTTTCCTTAATAAACAACTATCGGGGTATTAAAAAAAATAAGAACAAGGGTTTCCCAACCAAGGTGCGCGAATGAAATACTTATTCCCTTCTCTTCAGTTTCCACACATCCGACCAGTTTGACGTCATCTCTCCGACACACCCATACTTTTACGAGTACTCGAAAAATTTCCCCAACACTACGGACCATTAAAAAATGGAATATATAAGGATGCAACTAGCACCGATTCGCATTTATATCGCACTTGTTGTGTCTAACAGCGAGCAAACTTCACACTCAGAGAATACAAATCATTTAATCAAAAGCCAACACGATGATCTTTACGTCCGTTCCCGGATCTTTATTAGGTGAGTTGTTGAAAACGAGATTTTAAAGCAAACCACGTGCTGCTCGCAGCTCCACCGCACTCTCCAGTGGCAAGAGAAAAGTTTTATTTCTGGCTCATCCGCACAGCTGCGGTATCAACGATGCAGCTGCGGGGCGACCCTTCGCTATGCCATCGCCCTCGTCCTCGTCCGCCGAAATTGCACTTGGTCGTCCACGGTCAAGGACCGGCGCATCTAAACCTGGCAGACACGTTGCTTTTTTGGGTAACTTCGACAGTCACAAATTGACACTAAGAACGTTTAAAGGAGTCTCGACTACTTTTTTGTGCTCGATTTTCTGTTCTTTTTATACACTCGTTACGAAACTTTTGCGCGTATTTAAAATTTTTTTATTTTTTTTTGTAAACCAAAGAAAAGTAATCGCTGGCGCAAACCGCTTTTTCTATTTACGTAGTTTTAATTATTTTTCTTATTATTTTCTTTGACAGTTGTCTTGGTTGTGAGCAGTTTTTTCGGTTTCATCATTGCGAGTCCCATAAGGCCGTACTCGAGCGACAAACAGTGCGTGTTTAATGGTGAATCGTGCGAAGATATCGCAGACCGATTAATAGCGAACATGAGCATTAACTGTGGTCTATATTTGGAACCGGAGTTGCCATCTTCAGTGCCGTCCAATGTCAAAGATATGTGCGAGGAAGGCAAAGTTATCATAAGTGCAATCATCGCAACCATAACGGAATTACGCGAACAAAGGGTAAGCGAAATTTAAAATTTATTTCCAAGTTCAAAGTATAAAGCAAAAGTAAAAAACTGTATACAACAGGATGTAGTTAACTTAAAGGGAAACGAGATAATCAGACAAAACTCCCAATCATAATATAAACTTAAAGAATCTGCAAACACAATTAGTCACTACTACCGTACTTTTATCAACAAACAATTTTTAAATTTTAAAATTTTATTATTTTCAGGAAATTAACACGATTAATTCTTGTTCCTATGAGAATTCGTCGAATGAATCGGAAAACGGCAGTGAAGAGGTATTATCTTTATCTCTTGCTATTTTCTAATTATTATTTAAATTAATTTTAAAATTCCGACTTTTTAGTGTTGGTCTGTGGACGATGCTTATCTATCGATCGTTAATTATTACGTCGCTTTAGAACATATCGTAAACACACTCGGTACTTCGTATCATCAACGCGACCAAACTTATTTTAAGCTCTATAGAAAGTAAGTTTAAATATACCTTTATTTAATTTACATTTTTAATTAAAATTTTTATTTTTCAAATTTTACAGATTAATAAGTTACGTGCAGAGAATGCGATGTTCCTACGGGTGAGTTGAAAATATATATAAAATTAAAAATTTTCATTTAAAATCTAAATATAATTTTAAATTTACAGAATATTAACCAAAGAGCAAAAATTGGGTTGTTCGTTCGGCGGTTTCTTTTTCGAGAGCAACGAAACGGCTAAAGCTTACATTTTATCAGCATTGAAAAACCAACCGGAATTACCAAACCCGTCGGAAAACGAAACGTACGTGATGGGTCACGAGTGTAAAGTTTTGAAAAATTTCAAATCGACGGCGGAAAATATTTATAAACACCTGGAAAACCAGGATCAGCCGTGTCCTCTTAACTAAATATCTTAAAAAACGTAAAGTGCAATCGAGTTGAGCTGGTCTCAACATATTTCGTATACGAAATTCCAGAATAATCTCGCGCACAAACTTATTTTTTTAATTATTATTATTCGTGATTGAATCTGTGATATATAATTATATATAAACCACAACCGAAGGTGAAAAACGATCATGTTCGGTAGATGAATGCAGACTACGAGAAAAATTGTGTAAATGATATTTTATATATTTGTAGTTATATTTATTATTGCAACTTTCCTCGCCAGATGTCGCGCTGGAAGTGTTGGCGATTCATTATCGTTTTATATTGTCATATTTTTTCCTTATTTATTTATTATTTATTTCAAAATCTTATTTATTACAATTATCATTACATTCAATAAAGATTTCTTATTAGTTTTAAAAACGTTTATATATTTTATTTCCTTCGTAAATCGTTTATAAACGCCATCGACTTATGTCTGGCTATTTGCTTCCTTTTAAGGAGTTGTAAAGTCGATGTTAAAATGCTATTGACATGCAGTTTTAGAAAAAAGAAAAAGGTTTCATACTCGATTTTTCCAAGTTTCGTTTCGCGCTTGAGTTAAGAAAGGACCGCACGATAATTACAGACCAAACATCCTCGAATTGGGAAGGTTTTTTTTTTTTTAAATTTTCTTTTTTCTTTTTTAGCCCTTATTTTTTCTCTTTTCTTTCTTTTAAAATAGGAGAGAACACATAAAAGTTTTACGAGGGACTAAATTCTTGCGAGTCGGACCCACAGTCGGTGCTTATTGGTCGGTCGTTCAGCATTTCGAGTGATAATTTTTAACATTAATTTACTTCTTACCTATTAATTTGCAACTGTTATTCACCTCCATCAAAAACTGTGCAAAATCCACGTCCTGAGTCTTAAAAACCATCTTAATTGCAATTCGAAAATAATGATAGCCGAAGCTGCAATGATTTTTCTCCCCTTCTTTTTTACAACTTTATAATGCACAGCTGTCCATTGAGTGGCGCCGCCGTTCGCTATTTCCCGCCATTTCTCTGTTCTTGTCACAAAAGACGACGTTAAAAATATTGTACGATATTTTTATTTTTCACCCACCCTCAATTTTATAGCGAACCACATAGTCGTTGGTGATACGTGTTCTTTTGTAATTTTTCGGTTAATAAGTTTGTTATAAGTCATTTACTCGAGTGGCCGACACTAAAAAAAAATAAAAAATAAAATAAAAAGCCATTGGGCCACTGGAGGCGCTGCTGCAGCAGTGATTACGTTTGTGTTGTCATTTTGATTTATCTCAACCAAGAATGGGTTCGTAGAACGAACGATCAAAAAGATCTTTGACCTTGTGCTTGTCTACTCCAAAGACTTAAAGAAACCACAAAATTCAAAGTAAAGTTACATTCGAAATTAAATAATCGAAGAATAATTTAAAAATTCTTTCTTTTTATAGCCTCAATTTCCTTGTTGATGCAGTTAAATAATAATGAACGTCAACAATTTAATGATTTAATTACGATGTAAACACCGAACCTTATACGACAAGTAGCAAGCGATTACTGTCATTGGGTTTTTCCTAAGACTAAACTTGGATTTGTTTTTAACGAGGAATTTCGTCATCGCGTCAAAATATGGACTTTGTAGGATAACATCTCAAGAAATACGTGATTAAAACAATTATTTTTCATTTATTTTCAATTAAATAAATTAATGACATACGAACTATATAATAAGGCACATTATCTCAAGCTAAAAAAAATAGAAAACACAAATGACTATGGAAAAATTATAATAAACGAATGAGAAAAAATAGAATTAAATAAATCAGTACGAAAGAAATTAATAAATTCGTAATAGGTTTTTTTCTTAGCAGTAATAAATCAATTATAGAATATAATAATGCTTATTAATTCAACTACCTGTAATACACTTAATATTTGCACCTGTCCTGTAGCTGCTTTCGATACTCAAATAATTTAAACAAATAATTACAATAAATATGAGTGAACATTATTTTAAGTAGAATTAAAAATAGGAAAAATACAATTAATTAAAAAAAAAAATAATTACGCGAATAATAATTAATGATTTGAGATTCGTCAATGTATACAATCTACATGAAACAATGCAATTGAACATTTGCCTAATATTAAGCATAATTACAGTGTGGCCATTTAAGGACCTGCCCATTTCGTTAAAACTATTTACAAATATACACAGTGAGCTCTTGACTAACAATTTTTAGTTAATTTTTATATCGTAATAAATAAATAAAGCGCTAAAGTTTTTTGTTCAAGTTTTTCATTAAAAAAAATTATTTTAACAATAGTTAATTAAAATAAAATTAATTAACAAAAGGAATATAAAGTCACAATTGTCCATTTTGCGATTCATTTTTTTCTGTGACCGACGATTGGCGCTTTAAAACACCAAAATTGATATAATAATAATAATAATAACCCGTTTGTGTTTAAATATGTATACAGAAACATGGTAAAGGAAATTAAGGAAAAGCATAAAAGTTAATAAATTATATCACAGATAAAAATAAATTACATCACACCGCAATTGGAGGCTCGGTTTAAAATGTCACCCTGAGTAAAGGAGACTCCTCCGTATTTTTATAAAAGCCTCTTTCGAACACGATCGAGAGACACGGACAAATTTCTGGCGCCAAATTTAAACATTTAAAACGACACCATTGTCATACGAAGCAGACATAACGCGTCTAACGTTAATTTTTTTTTTTTACTGGAATAAACTCGATCTTTCGTTACTCAATTTTCAATATTTTTTTTTCTTTCCTTTTTTTAAGATGACGTCGCGGCTTTGGTTTTGAAATGCGAGAAGATGGTCGAAACGAAGTCGAGTACCCCAGTGTAATCACGAAGGACGATGAAATCGCGAAGATCTCGAGCCGTTTTGTTTTCCATGTCGCGGTATTCGTGCGCCATTATGATTCGTTGGACGTCTGGATTTTGCTTGATTTTCATTTCGATCATAGCCAGTTGCAATTCGCATAAAACTTGACGTAATTTTCCTTCCAAGTGTCGAAATTGGTCGAGGAAATTTCCATCGTGCAAAACTTGATCCATCACGAGTTGCTCTAAGCCTACCGCGTAATGTTGAAGTGTTTCGTACGATTGTCTCAACGCATCTTCGACCTTTTATAATAAAAAAAAAATAAAAATAAATTTTAAAAAAAAACTAAAAAAAATCTCCTTTTTTAGAATACATTTCAAACGTCTACAACAAAAACCAGGGTGAATCATCCGCAGGTAAAATGAGTAATAATATTACAATACAAAAAAAGGTGACTAATAATTTCCTACTCCCCCACCAGTCTGCACCAAAAGCAACCCCAAGGTCTATCCGGGTGGGCTTCTCCGCACTACCTCGACAGAATGCAGCGAAGCGCGAACGGAATCACTCCTCAGGTAAAAAAAAACCCATTGGTTTAAACTAATTTTCTTTAGCCCAATAACAAACACATATTTAAAAGACACTAATAACTCGCATTAAGATTATGATGTAACAGCGGTAGATGAATCGTGCCCGGACGCAGTTAAAGTAAGGGTGGAGGAGGAAAAGAAATTTTAAAAAACGAAAAACGAATTGAGGCCAGGTATAGAAGGAACTCGGATTTCATAACGGGGAAGATCCTGGTCAAAATAGATATACAAAATCCTCACCTCGAGTGTCTCGAGATTCTGCGCGCTCGGCCGCGATGGATGGGGAAGCCAAGAGTAGTGTAAATCCGTCGAATAAGTAGGAAAAAGCGGATCCTTAAATGCATCCAATACCTGAAATAAACAATAAAAAAAAAAAAAAAATTATTATTAATTAAAATAACTCACAAAATATTTTTTTAAATATTTTATTTATTATTATTATTATTTATAATGATCAACTTAGAAAACCATTGTTATTATACATTTTGGCGGGAAAAATCAAGGTTAAATGCAGCCTTGCTCAAGGACTACGAATCGAACAAACTCGTAGTAAAAGGGGTAGGGTGGTGAAAAGTAACGTCTGGCTACCGACTGACTACCTCCAGTAGTCCAAGGACGTTCGTACTAGCGCCATACGGCGTGGGCGGTTAATATTATAATTTTTTTTTAACTTAAGTTTAAAAAAATTAAAATATAAAATTTTAAGTGAGGTTTTAGTAATGGCGGGACGTTATGGCGCCCGACAGGTGTAGAATTGATTCCTCGATATAAAACCCGAGAATGTACTCGCAACTTTTATTATTTCGCTTATTTTTGCCTACTTAAGTGAGACCGTAATAAATAAATAAGGTCGACGGCCAACCGATACCACGTGGCCGAACGTCACGCCCACTTTTTCACGCATTTACGATCTCGTATATGCAAAACCGATTGTCCGTGACCTCAGGGACGAACTTGCCCTTGAAGATAGACGTGAAAGAGAGAGAAAAAAAAGGAAAAAAAATGAAATGCCCTGGAGAAATGCTCGACGTTTGTAGGTCAGGTGTGTATGCAACTCTCGGTATAACGAATTATACCATTTGTTTACATCCAAATATGCAAATTATGTGGAGGAACCGTAACACGTCGCTTCATTTGCACAATGTGCATCGATTTCACTCTTATTGCAGGAAATGAGGGAAAATTTTAATTTAAAAAAATTTATTTATCACAAATAATTTTTGAAAAATTTTATATCAATTTTTTTAAAAAATTTATATTTTTAAAATTAAATTTATAAAATGAAAATTGTGAAAAAAAAGTGATAAAAGTGATTTTAAAAAAAGTGAAAAAAAAATCAAGCTGAGCATGTTGGCCTTCAACTCTTTTGAGTTAAGAAGTTTGTATGAAGGCGATGATAAAGCAAGTTATATACAAAGAAACAAGAACAAGACGCTCGACATTAACTACTGGAGCAATCGGTCAAATAAATTTTCAAAAAAAAAATATTTGGAAATTTAAAATAAAATAAAAAGTTAATTTAAAATATACACGGTAATTCCTATGACTCACAGAGATAAGAAATTTTTTTTTAAAAAACTAAAACTTTTTAAAAAATTTTTTTATAAATATTGAAAATAAAAAAGTGTTAAAAACTTACGAATTCAGCCATAACCAAATCGGCATGTTCCTTGGCCAGCAAGGCCTGTAGCGCGATATTGTTGTACAGTTCTTGAGGTTTCATTGGAGGGACCTCTAGTTCGGCCTCCGAGGATCCGAGTACCTGATCCGGGTCGACGCCGCACGGATTCACCCACTTGGGCTTCTTGGACGTCTCGGGCGAGGGCACTGGAGCCGACATGGACACGGCCGACACGAGTAGGAGGACGATGGCAATCCAATAGGTGCGCCAACAGCACGAACCTGACGAACGAGATACGGCGCAGTTAATAAAAGCGTCCAATTGCCTAGATAAGAATCGTTTGTCCATGAGCCGCGCTCTACTCGACATTAACAGTACGAATTGGGACATTGTTGCTGCATCTCCCGGCACTGACCAGAGGAGGCGTGCGGGCATCGTCTGCACACGGGAGTCTACTGGTTGCGAGTGACCTTTGCATGGCATCGGAGCCCCAGTTAAATACGCACGACATAGTGGGCTGCCGCGTTCGGCTTTTGCAACTTAACTGTTGGGAGACACACAGCCACAGGTGGAGGTGGAGTGGCAAACACAGCGCCGGATACCAGCCCCTGACGTCAAACCGGAAACTACAACGGTCCGATCGAGCCATTGGTCGTCGACGGGAGGCAACGGAATTGCGGCCCGAGCGCCCGTCATTGGGTCCCGCGCGCTACGGGAGGACACCACTTTCCTCTGACGTCATTTCTCGAGGCGTGGTTTACAGCCACAATGTGCCGAATCATGAGCTATTTATAGTGTCAACGTACTATACCTTTACGTATTTTACTATTAAACAATCTTTCAAAGCATTTTTTTCGTTATTTTTATTTCTGGATTTTATTAAAAATTAAATAAATTTTATTTTTTAAAAATGTCGTAGACCAACAAGTTGGAACCTGTTTGTTTGTGTTCATTCATTCATTCGTAGTACAAAGCCGATAAGGAACGTTTGGAATGCGCTTGCGACATCCTGGACCTGCCCACGCATTCCTTCATTCCTCGTGACGCGCGGGAAATTCAAATCTTTTTTCTTTCTCCAAAACTCGATTCGACACTTTTACCCATTCTCAAAAGAAGGGCGCGAACAATGACGGGCGAAAATGTGAATGGATACGTAATAAGACTTTCGGAATTCCCGACAATTCACATATCCCCCTTTCAATGCGGAAAACCCCCATTTTCGACTTAGAAAGCAAGTTCGGGGAATGATGACGTCACACTACGTCAGTGCGCGCAATTGGGGTCAAGACGTAATTTGTGGACATTTTTCTTCCGACGATGGCGGAAGGGCACTCCTTGTGACTCAGCCTATTTCAATTAGGTACGCGAGTCAAACATCTTAGGAAATACTAATAAACAATAATAAATTCTCATTCACTTTGTCCCCTTTTTTTACGAACATCCTTTTCTACGTATTATTTTATCTGCAACCGATTTTTTTCCAATTCGAAATCCGGGTTTTTGAATGGGGAAGCCCAGTTCTATTTATAGTTTCTTTAACGCTAAAAATAAAACAGAAAATCCACTCCAAAAGTCTCCATTGACATTTTGAATTTTTTCTTTAATTTAATTTTTTTATCACCGATAACAAAAAATGAGTTCTCGCCTTAAAAGTAAACAAAAAAAAGAAAAGAATCGAAAACTGGCAGACAAATGTCGGTATAAAAAGGTAAATTAAACGTCACTAAGCATTTCCTGTCGGCTGGTGCCAAACAAGGTATTGTTCTTTAGTGGAAAATACAAGAAAAGGATGTTTAAATGACCTGCACAAACCCTTATTATTATTGACAAATTTATTACCAATTCATTATTGTTTCATTTAAATCACTCCATTGACCCCTAAAATCAAATGCATTTCAAATTGTCACAAAAAAATTTTTTTTTTTAATAATAACAATATCGGCCATTTTGTAATGGCATTGTGAGGGCGACCGTGAGACGCGACTCGAGACAAAAACTGACGCCCAATTTCAAACCACAAAACGTTTTAATCGTCGCATTTTAACCCTCTCCATCTTTCCCCAACACTTAGGACTTAAAGAAAACAGGAAACGAACCCTTCAATTCCACCCACACTACACTCTTTAATGGCACTCATTCGATATTATCAATTGAGTGACGTCACTTCACACTTCATTTCCAATAATTATTTCTTTCTTATATCCATATATCGCCAACAAACATTTTTATTTATTTATTTATGATTGTGACCACGACACATATCGGAATGTGCCATTAAATCGGGGGTTTCCTCAAATAGCTCGGTTTTATTGATCTTCGGCCATTTTTACACCTGACCTAGTGAGAGCCCAATGACGTAATACTCGCAACCAATGGCCTTGGCAGTGGATATTAGTGTGTCACCTATGTATATTTGGGTGAAAGTCGTAAGTCAAAACCACTGCAGTTTTGTATCCATGGTAACTACAAGCACCGCCTCTCGCAAGACAGTCACGTCAAATGGAGTCGAACGAGACTGACATGACAATGCGGCTGTTGTGGGTGCGGTTCGCTTGTGTGTTACCACCTAATGAGGAAGAACACTTCAGTACAATCAGGGCCCTGATAAATAAATCTGGGAGATTTTTAAATACTTTAATTTATTTTTTATTTTGTTCCTTTTTTTATTTGTTTATTTTTCCTATTGTTTGAAAGTGACAAAATTTTAAAGTTGAAGGATTTTAAATTTTTGTTTCTACTTTCTCTCAACAGGTAGATTTGGTATGAGAGACAAAGCGAAAAAGGAAGTATTTCCATTGAGGCGTTTTTTTTTTGGGTGAGAAAAAACACATCTGTAAATTCACTCATCCTTCCTTACCTGTTTGGGTGTTTTCTCAGCACGAGAGCGAGGAAACAACTCGGGGTGTTTTGCCGTCACAAGGAAGGAAGGAAAGGAAGTCGCGAGCCGAGCTAAGTCGACGTCGAGTTGTGTAAGCGACAAAACCCGTAATGACGTTGACTCCCCCATACACTTCTCGCGTTTGGAAAAATCCGCACGTATGATTGGTTCGAATGTGACATGTGACTCAAATTCCTTTCTCGACTGCCACAGACAGCTCGATCGGCGTGGTCGCTCGATAATTATGGGAGAGAGTAATCGATGTTAATAAAACAATTGATGGATAATAAAAAAAAAATTACTTTTTTTTAACGATAATTTGGCACAACTTACTCTTTCAACCGAGGGGTGAATAGTCAACTATCCTATTTCTGAGACTGGCGAAATGCCAAAGTCAATTTTCAACGTAGAAATAAAACGATTTTAACATTTGAGTTTTGATTTTAGTGTAAAATTTAATATGTTTAGCACCAGTCTTGACGAGCGAATTAGTGTAATTTTAATCGCGATTAAACTACTTAAAAGACCGGTAAAAACCTGTTTAATGTAATCAGATTTTTTTTTAAAAAAAACAGCAAGTTTTTAAATAAAGTATTTTCCCTCTTTCAAAAACTTAACAGACTTAAGACCTCCTACGGCTCTTTTCCAGTTTCAGCCGGAGTTAGAATAATCCACTTAAAAATCAAGAAAAGAAAAATGACCACCTGAAGGTTTTTAAATGGCAGGAAGTGTTGTACTAAGTTATTCGAAAAATTCAGGAGAAAATAGGGTTCGTCTAAAGTGATTGTGTTTAGTTTTAGCAGGATGTTCAAGGACGGGTTTATTCACCTACCAAATCGCACATTTAACGCCTTTCGAATTTCGTCTATTTTAACATTAATTAAACTTGAGATAAAAATATTTGTATTAAAATTCCTCAATGTAAACAATCATATCTATATTGATATCATTATTATTTATTTATCGTAATCAATGACTAAAATTGCTAATATTTTAATTTGGATTGATTATTTCATTGAATTGTATTTTAAGATTAAAAACAAAAAATTATGGTTAAAATGTAAATATCCCTAAGTTCATTTGCAGTATCGATTGCAACACACATTTACGAGTTTATAATCATTTTGTATTCGCACGAGTGGCGATGGCGGAAGACGTAGCCCAACAGATTCACCTGCGCTTCGTTTCCCGCGCTTCCTCATCCGCCTCAACAACAACCCAACTCAAGTTGGTTGTCCTTGGATTCGTGAGTCAGCGGGGGCGTCAATCTGCAGTTATAGACCACCATCATCAACAGGTGTCAAATGAGTAGCTTTTTTTAAAAAAAAAGTTGCATGTATTAACCGTATGGCGCATGCGGTAAGCATAACCCTTGCAATTGGAAATGAAGGAATTTTTGCAACGATTGTTCGTGTTCACAAATGCGATTCCACAGGTGCGCAAATTTCCAGATGAGTGAGAAGAAGCAACTTGAGTCAGCACGAGTCACGCCAAATTGACCCCGTTCCCAGCCGGTGTCATCATGGACGTTGGCACGTGGTGAGGATACGCGCATCGACGGTTACAGGTGCAGCTTAATATGTCAGAATAAATTGGTGGCACAGAAAAGAAATGAAAAAAGAAATAGATCCGGATCCTTTTTCATTTCTTTTTTATTTTTATCACTTTTTTTTTTGTATTTTTATATAAAAATCAAAGTTGAATACAATGTTAAAAGGTAAAATACCTTAACTGGAATTATCTTTTGTTACGTCTACCATGAATTTTTTAGTCATAACAGGAATTTCTGTTAGATCATCCAATCACGTGAAATTAATGTAATTTTAATTAAATAAAATTATCAATTTTTATTTTTTTTAATTTTTAATTTGATAATAAAATTATTGCAGCTGTGAGTTTTTTGTTTTATCTTTTTGTAATTTTTAGAATTTTTTTTTGTTTTTTTAGAGGAAAATATTTTGAAGTTTTTGGTCGTGCGTTGACCTTTAGGGATGAGTCAAACTATCCCGGGAGTCGCCGACCGCCATTTTTGATTTTTCTTAACCACAAATTTGGCTTCGAGTCAAATAGGAATTAAGGAAGAAATGATTGTCACTAATCATCATCAACTCATCATCCAAAACAAAAAAAATTATTTAAAAAAAAAAACAAAAAAAAACCATTAAGTTAAAGAGGTTCCATGAACATAGGGCGCTTCAAGGAAAAGCCCAACTTGCACATCGATCGAACAACTGAGTCACGCCAAATCAAACTACTTCCGTGAATTCAACAACAAATACAAATCAAATAATCACATAACTTAACTTATTAAAAAAAATTAAAAAATTTTTCTTAAAAAATTAAAAAAAATTAAAAAAAAATTCTTTATCGAATTGAATTTTAAAAAAAGAAATTAAAGAGACGTCAACCCCGACCATACTGACCCACTAACCCTGTAATACAATTCACCTCCTTGTACGACTTACCGAACGCGTGGGTGTGCAAAGACAGTGCGGCGCTTCGACCGGCCGAGTCCGCTGACCGCCACGCAACGATGACGCGCGACTCTCGTAGCTCGGGGCAACCAGCTGATTCGAGTGTGGGGATCTTCATCACAATCATCATCCATGGAGCACATAGGCCAACATGCGATACGATGCTCCAACCACAACGACGGACTCGTATTGGGATTTGGCGGGAGACTGGCGGGCATTTTATACATCGCTCTCCGAGGCAACCTCGAAACGGGAGGCGAGGGTGGAGCCAATTCACAGAAACCCATGTTATCGACAAAAAGTATGAGTCGACTCATAATGGTGCTGAGTAAGTCACCCTCCGATACATAATAAGTACAGTCAACCCATCTCGTCGAGCCTTACCGATTGCATAGTTATTTATTATGTAATTTTGCAATTTTTCTAATTTTTCTATCTATTTTATTTTTCTTATTCGATTTGTATGTTACGAGTTGTTACGTGTTTTTAGGGGAATTGGAAGAGTTCAATTGTGTAGTGTATCGGTTATTCAGGGCCAAGGTCGCAATAACACGGTAAGTCTCGTTAAGCGCATCATCATCGGACTCGTTCCATTGGCCGAGTTTTCCGAAGAGTTGCGCGAGTGCATTCCCGCACCTGTTTCCAACCGCAAGTATGCGATATGTCCATCAATAGACATAACAAGGCACAAAAGCGATCAATGAGGAATATGTATATATATAAATATCCACGTTATTATGTTTTACCTGATTTCATACCATTGGAACGTCAATGAGAAACTTAACGGCCGCATTCCAATCTAAAATTGATACGGATTTAATAGGAAAAATATTTGACTTCGAAAGAATTCTTTATTTAAACATTTTTTTTCTATTCTTTTGTATATATCATGCGAGGATCCTTATTTATTGTTAAATAAAATTTTTTCAATAAATAAAATTTGTTTGAACTTTTTTTGAAAATTTTTATTTTAATTTTTTTTTTTAGTTGGGAAAATTCCTATAAATTGCATTGATATCCGTAGTAACAACCTTCCTAATGTTGGTTTTAACATCTTCAAATTACTAAATACACACGACCTTGACTGCAAACTCTTAAGTAGCACCTTGTGTCACTCACTTATTTTTTTTTCTTTTTTCGGTCCAACGACGCAACTCGAGTCGTGCCCTTGGGTTTGAAGAGTTAAACAAACTCATGGAAAGTAAAAAAAAATGTAAAACAAAAGAGTATAGTTTAATACGTAGTACGAGTTTGCGTGAAATTTTTAATCGATTAAATTACGAATGGTTCGATATTTTAAATGTATATTTATTTAGGTTTAAAAGTTCGGAATGGTCAAAAAGGAACTTGGATTTGAAATGTGGGGTGGAGTTGAAAATGAAAATCAATCGGGCGATTAATGAGAATCCTCTCACGCAAAATGTATTAATCAATGTGTGTATAAAAGAAATAAACATCGAATCGAAAAATAAATACAAATATTTAATAGAATAATAATAATGGAGTTTAATTATCGTGTTTTGTTGCGCTCCACATTCCTATTGAGTGAAAGGGAAAAGTAAATTTCAATGTCAGAACTGATTGATTTTTATACTGAAACATGAATGAAAGTAATGGGAGTAAAATTCCACGTGTATTGATTTTTTTTTCCTTTACCAATGTCGGTTAAGTTTTTTATATACAAAGTTGCCAAAAACCCTCGAAAGTGGACGATCCAAAACGTTCGAGATATTGTTAAAAATTCAAAGAAATTTCTGTTGGATTCAGAGAATCGTCATTTTCCGCTTCAAAAAAACAACGAAACATCATCGAATCGACCTTGATCAACCATTATATTCGCATAAGGAAGAAAAAATAAATTTAAAATAAATTAAATAAAATTAAAAAAAATTAATTAATAATAAAATAATTTTTATAATTTTATTAATTTTTTTTAAAAATTTATTTAGTTCAAATAATATACATGATTATATTTTTCAGTTTAAAAAAAATTATTTTAATTTTTAATTTTTAATTTTTAAATTTTTTTTTTTTATCAAAGTGAAACTGGGTATTTTTCTCTTTTTAAAAAATCGTGTTTTGTTTATGAAAATATACACCTGGCGTATTCCACAAGGATGTACCAGTAAACATTTTTTTTTCTCTCTTTTGGTAGATCTAATTTCATCGTTTCAACAACATGGACCGTTGTTGTTGCTTCTTTATCGAGTGTGTGTGCGATGTTGACGGGTTAAGAGAAGAAGTCATTGAGTTCTTTTGCAACCGATTTTTGGCATGAGAAACGATTTATTTCACAAATCGCACGTGTTTTAACTCGTTCGTACAAGTCCAAATTGGAAAATTTTAAAACAAGGAATTCGTTTGTTTTCATTTACGAATTGCGCCACTAGGGTGGCGCGCTGCTTAAAAAGCGACCGAGTCTTGTTTTAACGACTTTTTCCATTCTCTTTGGCCCGCCATTTTCCGTCTTTTAAGTTGATAAATAAGAAGGTGATGGGCGGAGCTTAAGACAGCTAAAACCTTGTTGGTTGTTGAAGAAAACCCCATCCGAGTAAGAAATAATGGCGAATGTCCCGTTCCATTCTCTTTGGCCACCCCAACCCCGAAAAAAAAGATTTATCAAAAGAGGAGTGTAGCTGCAAAGTAGGGCTAAAATAAAATAAAATTTTTACGTGGGTCATAAAAATCGCCAAAGGTTTACCTTCCCCTTTTGTGGACCCACTCGGCTGTGATTGGACGACGAAACACGTTTACGAGAGACGTAAATCACCGAGTGACGCCCAGTCGAGGCCAACCGAGGAATTGTCACCTCGAAAATTTCGACCAAAATTCGATAACTGAGTCTCTGTCTTTACTTTTTAATAATTCAACTTCGATTTAATAATTTTCTTTTTGCTCGTTTGCTTGTTGTTTTCCGCTTGAAAATACAAAATGATCGGAAATCCACTTCAGTCAACAGCGCATCCCGAATAATCGCATTTTGTAGGTAAAAAAACGTGTTTTAACCGTTATTTAACATTTATTAACATTTCATTAACACGCATCGAGGGGAAAATGAGTGTGCAAAACACCGTTTTTCTATCATTTAAATTTGAATGAAAAAGTAACGAGTCATCGTTTGCTTTATAAAATTGCTAAAATTTGCATTTCAAAAAAAATTTTGCGAAAAGTTAAAAATAAATAAAAATTCAAAATTAATAAAAATTCAAAATTAAATTTAAAATGTAGAAAATAAATCGACATTTATAAAACTCATTTAAAATATTTTTTTTTTAAAAAAACTATAATTTTGCAATCCAAAACCAATATTTTATTTTTAAAAATAATATTTGTTTATTATTGCACTGTTTTGAAGTATTAAAAAAAATAAAGCTCGAGTACAATAATTCAATTAAATTAATCCAAATTCGGCGAATCGAACTCAAACAACCTTATCCCAACACCAAATAATCGTGAGAAACTTGCCCTTTTAACGCCAATTGATTCCAATTAACATCCAAAGCACTAATTTAATCGCTCAATTACTTAATATGAATAATTTAAACCCTAAAAATATAATTAACTCGTATCTAAACACTGAAAACAAAATCTCACATTAATTTAACGGTAATTATAACCTTTCAAAACAAAACACTCGCAAATAACTCAATTTTCGCGGTTTATTAAATGTGACAAATCTGTCGTCTCATCCGCACTTAGAGTTACCAAATAAAACTAGGGTTAATTTACATGCCAATGCCATTCTTTCCCTATTCTAGTTTTTTTTCCCTTTCGTCTTCTTTGCTCCCTCTATTTCAAACCGTGCTCGACCGTGGGAAAGAAATGCAATGTCTTCCGCCCCACACCCACATCACGACCGGTACCTGCATCGGAGACCGATGGGCGGGATCCGAGAAACAGACTTGGGTCAAAGAGCGCACTCGACTTTTCCGTTATTTCCTGCACTTGGAATTTCCGATATCCTTGCTTTTTTTTTATTAATTTTCTTTTAATTCCATTTGGAGCGGTATTTTGGCCCGCGAAAACTACGACAGTTGCGGCTTTTTCCCACACGGTGGCTCGCGGCCGTTCGTAGAAAAATGCCGGTCTGTGATTTACAGATGAAAGATAAGAAAAAGACTCAGTAACCAAATGACCATCTTCCATATGACCAAAAGAACTACCAGTTGCATATTATTTTTTTTATTTTATTATTATTTCCGTTCGTACCTACAATTTGAAATCTTTGAAAAATTGTTTTACAATTTTTTTATTCGTAATGAAGGAGGCGGCGAATTTGAAGCTATTAATTTGCGAATTATACAAATTCGTTGCTACCTTTGTTTGCGATTCTCACAGAAGTAAATAAATAAATGAAAAAGGAAAAGAAAAATAAAATTAAAAAAAAAAAAGAGAAATATTGTACGAGGAATATTTTATTTTAATTTTTCCTGAATCGTTACTATATTTCCAAGTAAATAGTAAAAGAGTGACATCATCATCGTTTCAGTGAGTTCTCACCTTATTTGTTTTTCTTGTATGTCCTTAATAATAAAAGTGCAAACAAGAATGCGTACTTCCTGTCAGTTAATATCAGAGGTGCGTTAAGGAAATTCCACGAGTGATTCCTCGTGGGTATTTCGTTATTATATCAGCAACATTAAGAAAAAAAAAATTCTTTTTGGATGAGTGAGAATAAATAAATAAATAAAAGGCAATAATTCGTGTCTTGTCATCGCCATGCAAATCAATGGTGGGGGAGGGGGATTTGGCTCCTTGTTAAGGCATTGTCAAACTCCCGTTTTATATCTATGAAGACATCCCTTCAATTATTAAGTCAGTTGCGACTCATTTCATCTTATCCAGATGCAACTTGTTTCGCACTACCTCATAATTTGCAGGTACCTACGAAGTCGAAAATTAGACGTGCATTTCCTCTTCGTATTCCCACCGTCAGACTTCGCTTCCTCCTTTTACATTTTTCCGTCTCGAAAATCTTTTTTGTTGCAATCGTGATTGTTGAGGTTTGGTTTTGTAAATTCAGGGGGTTTTTTAGGATGTATTTTTGCGAGGTGTGTTACTCGGGGCTTTCCCAATCATTCACCTGGCACCACCTGGTGCAATAGTGAGTCAGCATTGCGTTTGGGAGGATGCTAAGATGTTTGCTATAAGAATGACGTAATTGGAATGTAAGGGAATGACCTGTGTTTGATGATGGTGAAACGCGAACTATTTATTGCATTAATTTTCATATTTGTCGGTGGTATTTAGTTTTGTTTTTATCTTGTTGTGATTTTTTTTTGTTTTTAAAAATTTTTTTTAAGGTTCTTTTTATCTCATTTTACCCTCTTTTCTCTTTTACGTTCAGTAATTGTCCACTCAAAGAGAACATAAATAATCCATTCAGCCTTTTGAAATGTCAAGCAAATTTTTAACGGTGAGAGTAAAAAGTGTTTTGTGACAGGTAAAGGCATTTTTATCGCTGCTAAGGCTTGGAACAGCAGTTTTTTTTAAGGTTTAGTTTGAGCCATTTGAAAATAACCCAAGGATATTAATTTTTTTATGTTTTTTTTTTTTAAAAACGAGTTTTATGTTTTTTTTGGAATATTAGAGATTTATTTATACTTGAATTGTAAATAAAAGATAAAACGAAGAAATAAAAGTCATTTTGTGTGATTGGAATTTTCGTTTATTGAAGAAAAGTTGAAATTTAGTACCGCGTGTAATAAACATTAAATAAAAGACGGACGATAAAATAAAATGCGGGAATAATTTTAGCGTATAAAATCAAGGACAAAAGTATGCTTTTGATTCATTGACACTTACTCCCACTGATTTTGTAGGAATTTCATTACTTTAGATAAATGCTTTTCACGTTTTATACATGTCAGTGACATCTATGGGTCCGAATTGAAATTCTTTGTATTCATAACAATATCGAAAAAGTTTATTTTAACCATTTCGTGTTATATTTAAAAGTTAAAAATAACAAAAAAATTAAATTAAAAAAAATAAACAGACGGAGCAAATCAAATCTTTTAAAACGTGCAATTTAAGTGAAAAAATAAAAATAAAAAAAAAATAAAATAAAAATGATGTGTTAAGTTTACCTGCATGGCTTTGAAGGTTTCCGTTTTTAATGACTAGATGTAGGCATTATATTTACTTTTATTTTTAAATTTATCTTCAAATTGGACCTCCAATGAGGCTGAAAATCCTTCTGGGCGAGTCACGTCCACGTCGTGTGCGGCGATAAAAGAAAAAGACGTTCACATCTGCTCTCCATCAACGGCTAAGACTACACACAGAACGGAAATCTGCAAGTGTAATTACGAGTAAAGTGATTTACGAGTGGAAATGCCTCTATTCTCGCTAAACACCTGTTTCGTACTTCGATCTCAAAGCTACTAATGCAGCTTACAATTTACCAACTTGTCCGAGTATTAAGTTTTGTCAAACTGCGAATGAAAAAGGCCAATTAATTTTTTTTCTTTTTTTAAATTTCAAAGATTTTTTTTATAAACAAAGATAATGTCAGAACCTCTACCGACGCAATTACTACTTTTAAAAATTATAATTCGTTCTGTTTTTATGCTACAATGCAAGGACGAAAAAACAAGTGTTTACGAGTGGCAATTTTAAAGAACTCGAGTGTACAATTTTTGAAAAAAAAACTTTTTATTTGTTTTAATGTTTTCGGTTCCTTTTATGTTTCATAGCCTTTTACTTTCACTGCTTTGAAGTTATTGGTGTTGTGTTTTTCAGTTGTTTTAATGCATTTTTAAAGAGGAACAGTTTTAAAAATTATTTTTTATCTTTTAAATATATTTTATTACATTTTATATACAATCACGGATTGTACCAATCGAGAAATAAGAGCGAAAACGAAAGAACGAGTAACACGAATAAAATCCATACTCTGAATGTAGCATTTTTTTTCATTGCCTGAAATGAAAAAATATTGAATAAAAGCTATAAAAATGTTGATTTGTATGGTTTTTTAGTACCTCTCTAAGTTCCTCATTTGCATCTCTGATGGTTTCGGTCGTTCCCATAACATTATCGGCCATCAAGTCAATGTCTTTTCCTTGTTCTAGAACTTTATCGGCAAATACTTCTTGTAATTTAGATATTTCCACTACTTTGCCTTCGATTTGCCTGTAAATTTAATTTTAAATAATAATAAATTTATTATAAAATTAAAATCTTTTTACTTGATATCTGCTGTGAGAGATGTAAATTCTTCGAACATTTTTTCATTTTCCTGGTCAAACTGAAAATTTAATCGATTAATTAAATATTTTTCATTAAAATAATTTGAATAAAACCATTTGAATTTCTTCTGGAGATAGAATATCCTCGTCTTTGAAATGAGAAGTGTCAGATGGTTTATCATCTGCATCCAAACTTAGCTGAGATTTACCTTAACGAAATGTCATTTTAGTATCGCATCATAAATTTATTGAAACTTTAAAATTTCATTTTTACTTTGCGAATGAGGAAAGTCAGAATTTATTGTACTGCCAGTGGGACTTTTGGAAATAGGTTTATTGTCTTTAGTTTCTAATTTGGACCTGTAAAGAAATATTTGTAAATGTTTTAAATTTAAAAAAAAAATTTATTTACATCTTTTGCAGATCGATAATTTTTTTAATTCTGATGGCCCGTTGCTCGCTATATATTTTACATATTTCTAAATTTAAAAAAAAATTTATTAACTAAAATATCGACATCAAAGTGGTAAAATATTGACAAACTTTTCAAATAATCATTCAATAAGGACGCGACCGCATCCTTGTGTTGAAATAACTGAGAATTTCCGTTTTCATTTTGCACTAATAAAATTTAAAAAAATATCAGTTTTTATATTAATTGCGTCATCGCAATCGCATTAAAACACGAAAAAGCCATTAAGATTGGCCCACCAAAAACCTTGCGCTTGAAACTCCCGGATATTATGAGAACATTGTCGAATTATATTTTGTGCCTCAGAGTCAATCTGATCTCGTTGAACATCACTCATGGAAGACGAATCGCTTATCAAATTACTAAAAAAATCAAACAAAACAATCTTTATTAGTTGCCATAAAATTTTTAATAACTGTTTGTTTTCCAAATTGGTGGTGTAAAATTCTTACTTTGTATTAATGTAATTTTTTCGGTGGTCTAATAAAAATTCTTGTAACTTTGATATGCAATTTACCTGTTTCAAGAAAAAAATAATAGGATTGAATTACTTAACTTTTAACATTTAAGAAAAGTTGGTAGATATACAAACCAATTCTTTCGCTTTGATATAAAATTCTGTTTTTGTTTTATGTTTGTTTTTCTTATCGAATTCTGTGATGGCACTTGGTCCCAATCCAAGTGCCTTGTTTTTCGTTTTAACTGTTTTCACACAAGCTTTGAATAGTAGAGTAATATCCATTTTTAATTTTAACAAGTTCAAAGTCAAGTCAAATTTTAATATTATTATTTTTATCTTTTAAAACGGGTGAATATAACTCGTCTGCTCGCAGAAACCTTTCCGTCGTCGTGGCCAGCCACTGTACACAAATCCCGCATTTATTTTACACGAAATTAAATTAATATTTTACTAATTTAATAAGAATGTTATAAAAATCTCTAAAGAAATATTCTAACAGCATAGGAGCAATCAAAATCTCAGATTCGAGACAATTAATCGACTAATATTGGAAATTGCGTCACCAAAATTGATGACATCATCGTCGAAGACAATTTAAGCTGTTAAATGATAAAATTTTACTCGTAAAGTATGGCGACTCTCATAGTTCATCATGTTTTTATTTTCATAAATATATTTCCATGGATTTACTCTATTAATCAAAACCCCAACAATACCTGTTCGAATGAAATTTGCTTCGAACCCCATTCTCCGCTTGTAAAATGTAGTTACCTGTAAGTTGTTCGACAAAATGCATTTAATTTTAATTTTATGTATTAATCCAACATAAAAATTTATTATTTATTTACAGTCCATTAGAATTTTTAAATTGTATTTTACCCGACGAAGTAGAATTAAACGAAAGCAGACGAGCCGAACTCGGTTACGGATGCACTAAAGTGAGTAACGTCAATGACAAACTAAAAACTGAATTAAAAAATTTTTTAAACATATTTTCAATTTTGTGATTCCAGTACGGTGGTCAGAAATACGAAACTGTACAATTAACAGCAGCATTATGCACTGCATTAGATGGAATTGAATGTTTCGGTAACAGAACCTTCTTAAAAGATGGTTTTCCGTGCATAAAGTCAGACTTAAGCAAACAAATTTTATGAAAATTATTTCAATTATTTTTTTTTTTTGCATTTATAGATACAACGGCCATTATTTCACAACAACACTTATTTATTCCATACTACTCGGATTCCTTGGAATGGACAGATTCTGTTTAGGCCACACTGGCACTGCAGTTGGAAAATTATTGACTTTGGGTGGAGTGGGAATTTGGTGGATCGTCGATATTGTGCTTTTAGTTACGGGTGGATTAATGCCCGAAGATGGAAGTAATTGGGAGCCCTATGTGTGAAAATAAACAAAAACAACTTTCACAAGTCAGTTGGTTCAACTTTAACATTGAAACTGCAAAAAATTTACTTTGTCAGAAAGATATTAATATAAGTGATGAATATTGTGTAAAGAGTGCGTGAAGTGATTGTGATTTATTAAAATAACACCAAAAATATAGTATTTGAATATATTGAAAGAATTGTATACTAAGTATATTTTTAATTTATTATTCTGTAAATAAACTTGTGCAAGGCTTTAATTGAGTGATTTATTGAATCAACTTACTTAACCATACTAGATTAATCAGATTGAAATTGAGTGCTTGTATTTAGGAGTTTGTACGCAAGATGCCGCCACCTTATCGGCGTGATATTGCCACCCAGTGATAAAAATCAGAACCTATAAACATCCTTTGACGTCATCCCGATTTATGCTTCCTTCTTACAATGGCCGACCCACTAGGTTGGGTTCAAGACCAATAGTTTATACTTGAAATATTTTTATGATTATACGTGATTTCGACATTTCGAACGAAGAAGTTTGTGCCGTGTAAATTGAGAAATTTTGCTGATGGTCGAACGTATGGCATAAGAGTTGTTACAGTAGATTGATCGAAAATTACTTTGAATGAGTTGAAGCCGCAACCGCCAATGAGTCTTCATCATCATGTCTTTCTTTACCAATTTTAAAAAGATTTTCAATCTTGGCAATTCGAGTGATAGTAAATATAAAAAGAAGATTTTTAACTACATCAAGTTTGATGTCAATCCCGAAGATGTATGGGAAATTATTTGCGAATTGGGCGATGGAGCTTTTGGAAAAGTATACAAGGTAAATAAATAGTGGTAAAAAAAACAATCAAATTTAAGTGTTTATTTTCAAATACACGTAAAACAATTTAACATATTTTTAAACGAAGAATAATAAAATAATAATTTTAAAGTAAAAATTTTAAGGAAAAACAAAACGCCCATTTTTAATTGCTCATTTTCCTTCCTTAAAATTATTAATTACCAGGTTTTTATTACAATTTTTAAGGTATAATATAATATAATTTGGCCTTTAAATAATGTATACGAATTGAAGGCCACGGAAATACGAAAAAAAGCAAATTATCAAGTAAAATTGAAAATGATTACAATTTCAATTGTTTTGTTTGAAATTAATTCAATAACCTTGAACTCTTTTCCCTAAAGATATTCCCTTTAAAAGTAATAGGTATGAAATTCAGTAAACAAGAAAAAAAAAACATTTTCATGGTGATTACAAACCATGAAGAATAAATTTTTAAGTTTATTGAGTGCGATCAGCTACAAATGAATCAGATGGAAACTCCACCTTAAGTATAAAGTGCAAGTGTCATGGTGGTCTCGGAAGTTACTAGAAATAACAACATTTGTTTCAGTAGCGTTTTTAAATTACATTTTTGCGTGATTTTTTTTTACTTGTGAACCATATGGCATAATCACATTACTTAATCTGATTACAGGCTAAACATAGGGAGAATGGAACTTTGGCCGCGGCTAAAATTTGCGAGTTAAAAGGCGAAGACGAATTGGACGATTTTGTGGTCGAAATCGAGATTTTAAGCGAATGCAATCATCCTAATGTAGTATCTCTCTACGAAGCTTTCTTTTTCGAAGGAAAATTATGGGTAAATTAATAATATTTTTATTTGATTATTTAAATTATTTTTTGTTTTTTGAAGATGCTGATCGAATTTTGCGAAGTTGGTGCCGTCGACAGTATAATGGTGGATTTGGAGAAGGCGTTGACGGAATCGCAGATCCGCTACATTTGTCGAGAAGTTTGCCACGCTTTGGATTTCCTTCACAAAGCAAGGGTTATCCACCGCGACCTCAAAGCTGGGAACATCCTCTTAACGTTGGATGGAAACGTTAAATTAGGTTAAAAATTATTCGTATTTCCGTCTGCATTTTTTATCGAATTTTATGCATACCATTTTTTTGCAAAATTTAGTTGTCGTAAATTATTTTCAATTGAATTGAGGATTATTCGTGAGATTTTTAGTTGATTTTTCTCAAGGGTTTTGGAATCAAATGGAATTTATAGCGATAAAATAGTTCCTTCAGCTTTTGTCTACCGTTTGTGTGGTGTGAACAGGTTCAAGGAGTGAGAAGCGCTTTTGTTTACACACTACCTGGACTTGAATAGTTTAATGATGGAGGAAGTTAATTTTATGATAAAGGATTTAGGAGGAAAGGAAGGCCTAGTTTTAGAAAAGAATTCGATCATGCGTGTAATAAGGTTTCTGATATAATAGTAAATATAAATTTAATAAAACGTTGCAAAATAAGATTTTTTTTTAAAAGACGTTTTATAAATTTTTTATTTATTTATATTTTTTTTATTGCAGCTGATTTTGGTGTTTCAGCCAAAAATAAACACACGCTTCAGAAAAGAGATTCATTTATAGGAACACCTTACTGGTAAATTATGATGACATAAATTATAAAATTACTAATAAATTGCTCAAGTAGAGATTTATATTTGACTGTTTTTGGTTTTTAAAAATAGGATGGCGCCGGAAGTGGTTCTGTGCGAAACTTTTCGTGATAATCCGTACGATTATAAAGTGGATATTTGGAGTTTAGGAATCACGTTGATTGAATTGGCTCAAATTGAACCGCCCAATCATGAGATGAGTCCTATGAGAGTTTTGCTCAAAATTCAAAAATCAGATCCTCCATCTCTTGACAACCCCTATAAATGGTTTGAAAATTAAATTAAATTATTTATTTAATTTGATTCAAACTAATTTGAATTTTAGGTCAAAAAATTTTAATGATTTTCTTGCTCAGTGCCTTATCAAAGACCCTGCCAGTAGACCTTCAGCTGAAGATTTATTACGGGTAAAATTCAAATTAAAATAAATGTATAAATTATTATATGTTTATTTAATTTGTTTTGATTATACAGCATTCATTTGTGTCTAATAACGTGGACAAAAAAGCTGTGTGTGATCTCATTAGTGAATACAGAGCCGAAGTGGTGGAGGAAGTGGAGGATGCTGAGTTAGAAGCAATGGAAGTAATAAAATTTAAATTGTAGACATTAAAAAATAAATTTATTCATGCTTTATTTTGTTTTTACAGGATAATTCGAGAATTAGCGTTTCTCGTACATCGCATTTAAGTTTAGATTCCGAAATAGCTGCCGAAACTATTTCGAATTTGAGCGAACCGTTAGAAGATAAACAAGAAGCTGAAGTTAATAAGATGCCCGAAGCAGTTGAGAAACCCATTAAAGAAAAACGAAGCAAGAAAGAGAATCGGGCACCGGAGGAGCCAGAACAGAAGCAAATCAAACTGAGTAAGAATGAGGAAAAAAGCGCGGAAAAAACTCCATCCCCGAAAAAAGAACGAGCACCGCCCATTCCAGTCGTCCAGCATAAAGCCGGGACACCGCCACCACAACAGTCACCACCAGTTTCCGAGCCAAACGCAATCGAGGAAACTAAAAAAGATGAAATTGTAGAAAACAAAGAGAATATTAGCGATGACAATGCAAAAGCAAATGTTAGTGTTGTAGTGCTACAGTCAGAAATGGACGAACAAAGAAAAAGGACATTGAGAGATGCTCAAATTGTGGCCGAAGAAACTGTGACCAAATTGTTAGAAGACGCCATCAAAGAACATTTGAATCACGAAATCAACGATTCGGACACTTCAATCGTTAACGATGACCGCAATGTTGGCGAAGTGACGGTCACTAGCATAAACTACCAACAACCAAAACGGCCATCCGCAGACGACGCCGACAAAGACGTTTCGCCAGCCGTCAATCATGTTTCGATAGTCCACATCGGGAGCGGCGACGATAAAATCAACGATTTCTCGTCTCGAGTGCCTTGCATTTCGATGGAAGTGAAGGAAACGACTAAAGACGCGACCGACGTCGACGAAATGGGCGACGTCTTGGAATTAAGGGACAAGCATCAAGAAGACAATCGATTAGAAAATCGTCGAATTAAAGTTCACGTCAATCTCAAGCAGGATGAAGATTTTCCAGTTCGATCCTCTACGTCGTCTACTCCTCCGCCTTCACCTTTGGTCCCCGCTGAACCGGTGGACAAGAAAAGTCGAGTTTTGAACGACGTTTCGGCGAGTAGCAGCGTACAAAGCACGCCCATCATGAAGAACAAAACGCGAGACACGGACACGGAAAGCGTTTGCACCGTAGACAGCAACGAAAGTCGAGGCAGCGATAAGGAAAACGCGAGAGGAAAGGTACCGCAATCGTCAGAGGAAGAACCTCCTGTTGTTTATAGAAAGAAAGACAGGGAACAGGTGAGGGATGGAAGGATGGTGAAGGGATTTTGTACTTACAAAATTTGTTAATTTTGTTTTGTTTATTTTTCGTTTTTATGTATATAAATATGTACATAAATTACTAATTTATTTAAGTTATTTATGAAAATGAAAATTTAAAGTTGTGTTTTAAAAGTAGGTTTTAGGAAATAATAAAATACTGTGATAACAATTACTAACAACACTTTTCCTAATGCAAATACTTTATAATCTTTATTTTTTTTATTTTGGCCTGTTGTATTGATAATTCCAAGAGCTGCTGCAGCTGTAAGTTTTGTACAACTTTCTTCCAAAATCTTTCTACTGTGTTGTGTAGTCGCTAAAATCTTTTCTCTGAACTTACTAACAAACTCACCGATGTGAAAGGTGTCAGCCATTCATTTCTGTCTTTAACGAGCTTCCAAGTTTTTTAAATGGTTTGTTGATAATATTTATTTTTTTGTTATTTTAGTTTTATCTTTAGTTTTCACGTTTTGGCAAAAATTGGGATTTTGTTTTTGTTTCTCACCTTCCTTCCTTTCCACATTCAATGTTGTGCGTTTTGTAACTTTGTTGCACGATTTGTATTTGCATGGATTTAGTTTTATTTTTTATAAATTTAATTTTATTTGCTTTTAATTGAACTAATTTGAGATTTAGATGTGCTTTTTTTAATTTTTTTTTGTTGTATTGAGTTTTAAGATGATTTGCATTATGTATTTTCTAGGCCGAGCGGATATTGAAGGATGCGAAAAAGAACAACGAACACGTTAATCACATTCGTCCAAAGACCCTGAAAAGGACTCGAAAGTTCGAAATCGATGGAGTGGTCGTTACGACTACCACCAGTAAAATTATTTACGGAGACGAGAACGATAAAACTCGCGATGACCACTTTATGCGGAAACAAGAATTGAGAGAGTTGAAAATGCTTCAGAAACAAGAAACGAAACAATTCCAAGATTTGGCTGCAAAGGCGCATTTTTCACGCGATCAACAGGAAAAGAAATTTGAGCAAGAAACAATGGTAATTGGCTGTAATATAAATCTGTTTACTTTATGTTTAACATGTATTTTTTAAATTTTATTATCCGTAGACTTTATTTAGGAATTATGAGAACGACATTGACATTTTGAACAGACAACAAAAGCAACAAGTAGAAAAAGCCGAATGTCAACAAGAAATGGATTTAAAAATTGCATCCAAGAAAATTCGAAACGAACAAGTACAGCTTTAATTTCAAATTTAAATTTTTTTATTTTTTAAAATGTGATTTATTTTCTGTAGGAAAAAGATTTAAAGAAGTTCAGAGACGATCTCAAACACGAAATGAAACTTGTGAAACAAGAAATGGACTTTGTAGCTAAAGACAAACGTAAAGAATTATACAGAGTTCGTAAAGAGAAATTGGAAGTGGAGCACTGCGAAAGGGTTAATTGATTTTAAACAATTTTTATTCCAACTTTAAATTCAATTTTTATTTTTTGAATTCTAGGAAAGAGAATTTCTTGAGAAATTAAATGAAAATCATGAATTAGCAATAAAACGGCTGAGTGACAACCATCGGGAGAAAATTGCTCTTTTGGAACGACAATTTCTTCAACAGAAACAACAATCTCTCAGAGGTATTTTTCAAAGTTGGAAACCAAAAAAATTAATGAGGAAATATAATTAATTTTTTTTTCAGCTCGGGAAGCAGCTATTTGGGAATTGGAAGAACGACAACTTCACGAGAAACATCAACTTGCCAAACGTCAGCTCAAAGATATTTTCTTTTTGCAGCGTCATCAAATGTTAGTTCGTCACGAAAAGGTAAAATAACATTTTTTAAGTTTAAAATAATTTACACAATATAATTTTAATTTATTCAGGAACTTGAACAAATTAAACGAATGAATAGTAGAAAAGAAGAAGAGCTTTTGAAAAGACAAGCGATTGAAAGGCGACAGTTACCCAAACACATCCGAAGCGAAATGAAAGTTCGTGAACAGATGTTCAGAGAAAGTCTTAGGATAAGCATAGCCAATATGGCCGAACATCCCGAACAAGAAAAGGATAAATTACGTAAATTTCAAGAACAAGAAAAGAGACGATACAAAGGCGAACAACAGAGACAAGAATTAAAACACAAAAGACAATTGGAAGATATTCGAGCTACGTCTGACGGAACCATTAAAGAATTGGAACAATTACAGGTCCTAAAAACCAAAATTTTAATTAATTTCAATTTATTTTATATTTTATATTTTTTTTAATTTTAGAACGAAAAGCGTAAAATGCTAATGGAGCACGAAACATTAAAATTAAAACAACAAGAAGACGATTACGCGAACGAATTACGCGAATGGAAACTGCAACTCAAGCCTCGCAAACAGGTAAAATTAATGCCACATTGTTAACTATCGGTGCTTTGGCAATTGTTTCTGCTCTGCTGCGGTTGCACCTCTGAATCAATCGTTTATTCCTTTCCTCTTCTCCTCTTTCACCAACAGAAATTGGAAGACGAGTTCGCTCGACAGGTCGAAGAACAAGAGAAATTCTATGGCAATGTTGGGACAATTTCGAGAAATTATTTCCGCAATTTTGGTGTTCCCAACCACGAATTGGATTCGTCGCCTCCGACCGGTTCCCCCAACTCTCTTCGCGAGTCGAGCTCAGGGTCTAATTCGCACTTTTCCTAATATCCGCACACGGTTACACCACTAGTCGAGGAATAAATTTACAACACGTAATGCATTATCGCACTTTAATATACTATCAACCACTGTGAATTATTTCAGCGACTGGAATCGGAATTTGCGCATCAACAACTACAACAGGAACAATTTTATGGTGGCAAAGTAAATATGGTCGCAGCGACCGAATGTTATTTTGGTGCCTGTTTAGGACCGCAGTGTCCAGCCTCAAATGCACCCGTTGTTAGATGAATTCTAACGAGTTAAATGCAGGAATATAAAATAGTCACTTTCGGCCTTCCAGAAATATATTTACAATTTATCATTTTCTAAGTTTAGTGCCTTATATCTGATTGTGTGGTATTCATTTTCTTGTTTTTTGCAATTTGTTTTTTAAATGTATTTTGTGCGAGAATTTCAACCCGATCGCAATGAGCAATCGCGATTTGGTTCTATTAATTTCATATTTTGGGCTTCCGTTTCGAGTATGAATGTTTCGGACGTTTTATTCGTAAGAGATTCGATTATACCATTGATGTAATGTTAAGTGATTTATTGTTTTTTAAATATTACTTTAGAATTTGGTTTAATTTAAGCATTGCATTTTTATTGTATAGTCTGTAAGATCTTTGTTTTTTTTTTTTTTTTTGTTGAAATAATTTGATATCGATTGTGGTCGTTTTTTTCATAAACCAATGAAATTTATATCTTGATGTAAACTGTATAAAAATAATAAATACAACAAAAACGTCGGGTACATATTTTACTGTATTTGCTACAATACTAATAATTGAAATCCATTAGCAATAAAATAGTAAAAATGATCTAATTTTTAATAAATAATTTTTAGTTTTGTTTATTATTTTAACTAACATTATATATTTAATGAGTAAATAACACTTAAATTCATTGGTCAGCTATTAGATGCTCACTATCAGCATTTTCTTTGGACTTATTTTACTTTGTATGGTGCATGCATTTTTTCCATAGACAGTGGCGACATCTAGTTTTTTAAAAACTCATCAATTTCTACAATTCGATGTGACTTATTTTACTCTTTA